>BQNB010086247.1:0-28247 GCA_026074375.1 Tanacetum coccineum | reverse complement strand
TTTACTTTAGAGATGCAAGTTACGTTGCATAATGAGATAAAGCAAAAATTTCCCTATAAAAAGGTGGTGTATATATATAATAGATAGATATTACAGTGCATCTAATTTAATAGATGGATATTTACATTGATGAAAATTGCAGGTTGTTATACATCTAAACATATTTTGCTCCCAAACCATGTTTTGGGCAGAGTAACGTTTCAGAAAAATTACATATTTCGCTCAGAATATGTCATGACATATTTCGCTCAGAATATTTCATGACATATTTCACTTCAACCTGTGAATCTGCATATTTTGATTCTGTTAACATAAATCGCTTGCACATTTCGCTTGACATACATAAACCACTAGCTTGATATCATGTTTCGCTAGCTTTAAAATGAGCCCAGAAAAACGGTACAAAAATAAGCTTTAAAGCACCCATCAAGCCTAGAATATGTTTGAAGCTTTGCACAGACCCAAAAAAATACAACCAGATTTGTGGAAAGAGAAAAATGAAAAACTTTAGACCTTTGGATATATGTTTGGACAGTTTTGGGATTAAAAAAACATATGCTTTGTAAAATTAACCCACAAATATAAGCAACGTGACCAAAACATAACACATAGAAAATGATACAAGTGACTATCATGACTGATTTGAGACCAACAGACCAAATAAGTAAACCGACCCAAGATCGTAACCGAGGCACTTGATGCCAATTGAAGAAACTAAAAATCATTGATCCGATAGTCGGGGAGACTCAAAACACATGATAGCCATTGTTCTAGTGAGAGAGTAGTGAGGGAAAGTAAAAGTGTAAAATAAGATGAAATGGAAATTAATACAAGAGTCTCAACCCCTCCATGGAAGCCTTGGAGGGGTATTTATATCTCATACACTTCTAAACTATATATAGTTGCCTATTCTAGTCCTTGCATATGAGACTATGATAAACTATGGTAATTCTGTAAATGTCGTCAAATAAAATGAAATCCTAACAACATAGAGCGCATCTTAAGGATCGAGGAGTACCTTCATTGATATTTTTAGGATTAGAGTAGTATTTAGTATTAGGACTATTAGAATCGACAAGGCTCGATCGTACTAGTTAGTAGGAAACTTGTACTTATTGATGTATTAAATATGAAACTATGGCGATGAGTTACAATATTAGTATGCAGTAATATCAACTCACCTAGTACCCTGTTCGTCTCTTTTAGAATTTTCCTCGTGCCGTGATTTTTATTTTTCTATATATATTTTTTGGTATTTTCGTGTATCGTAACCCTTTTATCATCGCGTATGTTGTGACTACATTTCGTACAAAACCTCATCATGTGCTACATTCTTGTAAACATGGAAACACGTCGATTAGTTCAAATACAAATTTGACACGTCATTCTTGTACGTTCTATTGTTAGAAACGCGACTTTTAAAGCCAACTTATGTTATTTTTATCGATTTGATTATATCTTATCTCATGTTATTTTAATTGATTTGATTTTTATACTATTATATTATTTTATCTATTTTATTTTCATTACTCCGTTCGATTTTGGAAGTCAATGCTGACAAATAAGACTAGGAATGAGTATCCGCGAAGATTTCGTTGATAGTATCCTGACGATTTCCAATGTTAGTGAGACTAAGACCTTGCGTAGTGAGACCTAAGTCGAGACCTTTTAGGATTGTATTCCCTAAAGGACCCTATTGTGTTTTCTTATGAATTTTGTTGTGTCATGTGGATATTTGAAATTTCTATTGTTTTGTGTGTCATGACGATTCCATCACATTTCACTTCTTAAAGTGTTACCGTGTTACAAACCGTGTCACTATCATGTTATAAACTATTTCGTTGTCATTTTATGAGCGATTTTTGGGTCGTCAAATTGCAAACTATTTTGTTACCTTCTTATAAAATAATTTTATTAGTACATTTTGAACTATTTTGCGATTATCTCATAGAGTATTTAGTTATCACCTTATAAACTATTTTTCGCTATCTTACAAACTACTATGTGTCATTCTATGAACTAACTTGTTCCCATTTTTATGAACTCTTATGTTCCTTATAAACTGTTTTGTCAAGCCTTTCTGTTTGAGAGTTTTGTATTTGCCACCTTATTTTATAGCTTAAACCAATTGATTTGAGAAACACATAACTTTAGTTTGACAAAACGAGCATTAAAACGTTAAGCCCTAAATTTTACATAGCCTGATCACCTTGTGTTGATCCCAACTTAAGATCTATTCTTTAGCTTGTAAAGGTTAAGTTACTTTGGATAAATCCAAAACAACTATGGTAGAAACTTTGTGAATACTAAAGAGTATGCGGAATCTACTCTTTAATACTTAGAAGAATGTTAATGAAACAGTAAACTTTAAGAACAATGATATAACTGAAAAGCTCCAATATTATTATTATGAATAATACGAGTACTGATAAGTGTAAAATACACATATCCATTTATACTTAAAATGACCCAATTAAACCCAAAACAGACCAAAAATGGCAAAAATATACTTGTATTTGTGTTTTGTGTATGCAGGTATGGATAAGTCAAAAATCACAAGAAAACAGTCAAAAGCGAGCAAACACGGACACGAGAATCAGAAGAGTTCAAAAAGAAGCCAAAGATCCAAAGCCTTAGCCAATTTTCTTCTACAAGGGCCATTCTTGCAATTTCCCGAAAGTTATTTATAACTTGAGATAGAGAAAAGAAAGACAAGGGCCAAATGTGCAATCTTCCCAAACTACAACAGTTTTAACTGTAAAAAGTGACGCGGAACCCTATTTTACTTAGTCATCGTCTACCCCCAGTTTTCACACCATGGGTAAAACAAGGGGCAAATAGATAATTTAAAAGGGTTGGTTTGTCAAGTTCAAGGAAGCGTAAGCACAAGATGAAGGGTCATAATTAGTCTATTCAAAGGTCTTTTCCCTAGCTCAAGCTCAAAATACCACATCAATCAATGATAGAAGACAAATTGTGGTGGGTTTTTGTGTAATTTACTCACAAAACTAACACAAATGTCACATCATAGTATGCCAGCCTGGCATTCCTCAGGTGTCCACAAAATAATCCAACGTCCCACAATATAGATCAAATGATTGAAGAAATGATTGGCCAGGATTAAAAGTTTGGTGAGCAAGGCTAGAGGTCCTAGAAGCTTCAGCTGGGCACTATAAATAGGCCTCATTCACACACACAAAGGAGTGGATTTTTTTATCTAGTTTTTAGTAGTCAAATTTAAGTTTTTATGTAATTTTTATTTCGTATTCAATTTCTTAAATGTAAGTTTTCCTTTTTCAAGTAATGTAATCAGCTTTTTCAGTTAATGAAATTCAGTCTTTAGTGTTTTAAATCTCATTTTCTAAGCTCTCATATAAAGTTATAAACTCTCTTAATAAGCTAAGTTGTCTCATAAGCTAATAAGCTCATTTAAAAGCTCTTTCAGTCTATAAGCTGGAATAGAGCTGTTTGAATTCAGTATTAATCTTATCTAAACCTTTAATTAGTTTAAACTTATATGGATCTTATTGGATTTAAGCTTTTGGAAGGGGATCTTACCTTGGAAGAGATCCCAAGGACTTATACTCTAGCTTACTCATAAGCTAGAGAGCTTGTAGCTGCCTTAATTGGTACCTTTTTTTTAGCTAAAGGATTAAGTAAGTTTCTCTTTTCATTTTAGTTTTAAATTGCTTAGATATAGTTCCTATGCTTAATATTGCTTATTTGCTTATTCCTCTTGCTTATTAATGTTTAAATGTCTCTTCTAGTGCTATTTAGTTGTTTGTCTTCATCTGATTTTGTCTAAATAGCTATAGATCTTTAGTTATTAATTTCTGTCATAAAAACTCTCAAAATCCAAAAATATTAGTTTAATTAGTTAAGATCTTAGATTAAAGCTTATTCAGTTGTTTAATCATGATTGTTAAGTTTGTTTTAAGCTAGTTTTTATCTGGTATTCAGTAATTGTCCATTAGATTTCTCTTAAAAAGCTTTTCTAAATCCTGTCAAAATGATAAAGGGGTGTTTGGTTTAGTGCAATCTCAAAATTGCACTAGCAGTACTAACCTCAGTTAGTACTGCTGAGCCTTTACACTACCAGTACTAACCATAAGTTAGTACTGTTAGCTTTAATTTCAGTAGGATTAAGTTTAGCTTTAGCTTATTAAGAATTTAGTTTTAGTTGTCATTTTCTAGCTTATTTCATTGCTTATTTTTGTTTTCAAAAGTCAAGTTACACTAGCAGTACTTTCTCTTGAAAGTACTGCTGAATATTTACACTAGCAGTACTAACCTCAGTTAGTACTGCTGTGTTCTTAGCTTAATTTAGAACAGTAATTTTAGGATTTAGCTTATAAAATTCAGTAGGATTTAAGTTTTCATATAGCTTAATATAGCTTAAGTCTTAAATTTTGTTTTCTAGCTTATTGTCTTAGCTTATTTTGCTGTCAAAAGTCTTAAAAAACCTGAAAAATCCAAAAACAGTACTTAGAATCTTTAGGATTTAAATTTGATAATTCAGCTTTTTAGTCTAGATTTTATAGCTTAATTTGATGGATAATAAGTAGTTTGACAAGTCCTTAAATTTTCAAAGTCTAGTTTAGCTTATTAAGTTCTCTAGCTTATTTGAAGTTTGTGTTTCTTTGCTTATTTCCTGAGTTTGCTTATTTCTTGATCAATTTCAGTAGCATAAAAGTAGTTTAAGCTTTAATTTCTTTTCATTTTCAAATTAAGCACATCATAAGCTTTCTAGAACTTCTTTCCTTTTCAATTTTGAACTAGATTTGAGTTTTTTATAGCTCATTTTCTAAAACCAAGGGTTAAGCCCTCCTTTCTGTAACAGCTTATTAATAAGCTCTTTTTAGAGCTTATCTTTAAGTTTCAGTGCTTTTGTTAAAGTTGTTCTCTCTAGCTTCCTTTACAACTTTGCTTCTTTAAGTTTTTCATTTTAAGCACTTTTTCAAATCTCACCTTAATTCGGGCCTTAATTTGTGATCGGGGTAGATTCTCAGGGTAGAAAGTGTAACTTTTCAATCTTAGTTGTTTTTCAGTTAGTCCCTTGCTCGTTAGTATTTTAGTTCAGACCGTCCTTTCCTTTTGCACCATTAGTCCTAGATTAAGAATTTAATTAAGTTTATTAGTTTTAATTAGTAATTAGGTTAATTTTTAATTAGTTTAATTAAACTTTAAAAAAAAAATTAGGGCTTTTATTTCTAGAAACCAAATCAAACATCTTTGCTCCATTCAAATCAGGATCCGAACCTAAACGTGGTTTCAATTTCACTAGTCGTTGGGGAAACGACCCGGGTGATCATACTTACCCGGTTTAATATACGTATTTTATATTATATTATATATATTTTTGAGAGTGAATTTTATCAGAAGGGTATCTTGGTATTTTCTTAATTACTTTAAGTTTTATTTTATATATATTTACGTGTATAAACTTGCTCAATCAGTAATCATTCAATTCCATATCAAAGTTCATCATCCTTAGTTTAAATTCCTCAATTACCTCACCTTCCTCAATGGTGGGCATCAAATCATCACCTTGATTTCTCCTAAGCTCAAATGGTTCATTTAGATCATTTAATTCAATGTAATCTCCATTCAAAGGGTTTAATGATCTATTAATCACCAAAGTCTCTCCCGTAAGCTTAGCTTCTAAATCAATCTCCATTCTTTCTCTTAAACTTAACATGTAGACCCTCTTAATTAAACTACTAGTAAACAATCCTCTCTTCTTCGACCCTTAAAGTAATCTTTCTTTAGTAAACATCAATCTTAGCATGGGCGGTAGACAAAATGGTCTTCCGAGGATCTAGGGCACTTTGATAACCTCGAGCATATCTAGAATTATAAAGTCTATTAGGAAAACAAATTTACCAATACCTACTAGCACGTTTTCAGCTATTCCTTTTGGAAATTTCACCGTCCTATCTGCTAATTCAACTGTCAACTTAGTGGTGAAGCCTAATTTCGCCTTCAAATTTTTCATAATAATTTTAAGGTAGGGGTCAAGAGGGAGGGGGCATAAACAATTTTTAAAAAAAACGCTAAGCTTCCTAAGGCAAACAGGGGGCATTTATAAAGAAGCATTTAAACATTATTAATTAAAAGGCAAGGTTAAAGTTTCTGGGAAAATAAAAAAAAAAAACTCCCTGGGTTCTTTATCCTATCTGGGGGCTTTTTTGGAATATGTTTGGAAGCTTCAGGGGAGTAAAGATTTTCGAAGAATTTATCAGTTCCTTTTGGGAACCCTTTCTTTTTTTTTTTCATGGTTAGTAAAAAAAACCATTTCAAAAGACGTTGGGGGGGGGAAAAAAATTGGAAAATTCGTCGTTTGGAGACCATGTTCTCATAACAAATAGTGTACCGGGCGGTTCTGTCCTGTGGATACGGCGTATTGGGAAGATCCAATATGGCGTATCGGGCATGAATCAGCTTCAATAGTAGTTGAAATTTACTTTACTTGATCTCTCGGGTTCGCTTTAGTAGAGCTAGGTATACTTCCAAATCCTCTTTCCTGTAGTACCTTGCTCATTTGCCCAATTTGAATTTCCAAAGTTTTAATAGATGATCCTTGGTTTTGAATGGCAGCATCCGTCAAAGCTCGGATTTCTTTAATCAAATTAGAGTTTTCTTCGTGTCTCTTTACTGATTCACTCATAAACTTGCTCAGGGTATCTTCCATAGATTACCTTCATTCTTGGTATGAAGGATTCGCATTCTTTCTTTGATAGAATATAAGAGCTGCTACTCTATATCCTCCTCCTTGAAAACGTCCACAAATTGCGTGTAGTAAGCTTCTTCGAGGGTTTTCCCTTCTTCTTTTAGTGGGCAATCTTTGGTGTATGTGGTCCTTTGCATTGTTCGCATCCAACTTGATCAGCATAGACTTTTTCATTCACTTTTTTTATCTCTCTTCCTAGATTATTGAGTTGTGCTTGTATAGCTGCCAATCCGTCAGAAGTTTCAGTACTTCTTGACCTAGATGTTCCATTGTGCCATTTTTGATAGTATTCAGCCATTTCTTGGATGGCTACTTTTGCATCAGCAGCAGTCTTTGATGGTATTGCACCTCTTGAATCAAGAATCTGTCGAGTAGGAATTCCCAATCCATTATAGAACAAGATTACCTCCTGCATCTCCGTTAAATAGTGTTGAGGACACTTAATCAAGAGTTATTTAAATCGATCCCATGCTTGGTAGAGGTTTTCATCTGGCTGTTGCTAAAAGTTGTTGATTTCCTCCATCTTCTTTGCAGTTTGAGCAGGTGGGCAATATTTGTTTAGAAATTTTATTTTAAGACCATCCCAAGTTGCAATTGAACCATTTGGTTTGTTTCTTAGCGAACGGATTGCGGCCCCAGTCAAGGACATAGGGAATGCTCTAAGCATCACTTGGTCTATAGTAATATTTGGAATGTGGAATAGATCGACGATCTCAAGAACTTTTTCAATGTGTTCGTTCGCATCTTCATGATCCGAACCGCTGAAGGTGTTAGTTCTGAGTTCCTTGAGAAATAGGCCATTCAGTTCAAAGTTTTTGTTATTAATTTTAGGCCTAGCGACTCCCGATCCATAGTCCGTTCGGGTCTTGCTCATGTATTGCTCCATGGTTTCCGCCATTGCTTCCGCTTCTTCTTCCTCCGAGTATTTTTTAATTACACTACTGAGACAAGGGATAAACAATAGTAGGATTTGTTCCGAAGAAAGGTAAAAAATTTGGCACAAAAATCAAATAGGAAAACCAAGATTTCAGTTTCTGTTTTAGACGATCGATACGCCGTATCCAATGGAGGTGGATACGTCGTATTAATCAGTTGGGGGACTAGTGGAAGTGGATACGCCATATTCAACTGTCGACCAGAACAGTGTATTAAGAAAAACAATTAAATACACAAACAATTAAATATAAATATACAAGATTTACAGAATATACACTAATCTAAATTACACTAATCCTAAGGGTTAGATCTAATCTAATGTTAAAAACCAAAATATCAAATAAAAATCAAGATTAATTTTCACTCCTCGGCAGCGGCGCCAAAAACTTGATGTGTCGTTGTGTGGTGTATATTTTATTGATTCAAGTTTTAAATTTATATTTTGCCGACTAAACCAAAAACAACACTTTAACGGGCAGTGTACCCGATCAAAAGTAGTTCATGGTAAGTAGGGTGTCGAACACTTGAAGCGAGGTTAAATCTATCAATTTATTAATATCTTGGTTATCTATTATATCTTAATTTCTATTTATTCTAACCTATGTTAAACCTATGTCAGTCTAAATCCTAATTCTAACGAGAAAAGGGGGTTTTCAGCCTGAGAGACTGGCACGGTTTGGTTGGTGACTACAATCTAAAAGATAAAGATAATTGAGCGGTCGAACTTATATAATAAAACTGTATTAATCATTATTAATCGATTTGAAAGTAGGTTTGTTTATTAAGTGCATATGATTTCTTCTCTTCAAGGTGGATATCATTTTCTTAAGGACTTAGGCCTTACATCATCCTAATTACCTAGGACACATTATTACTGTCACATATAAAATCATCCCACATAAAGCATCCTTATTTGCTGATTATAATCTATCTTAGGGATTAAAGCAATGGTGATCTTGTTAAACCCTAGCTCAATATAAGACTTTACACTTACGTCTTTATGAAATTTCATACACTGTAGTCCACTTGTCAACTATCTAATGGAATCAGGAACGTTACTTATTTGTAAACACCCCCATTTTTACAATATAGCAGCGGAAGCTAATCTGGGGTATTACTTCATGGATACAACAATCATAATCATAGAAAACGACCCAAAAGAGACGTTTGTTCAAAAGATATGTTATCATTCATTTCAATTCAGAGTTTTACAAAGGCAGGTCCCAAAATCTAGAAACATAAAATGTGAATGATAACAAGTTTTAGCCATCTTCATGTCCATGCCACTCCATGCCATAGTTGCCTCAATTACCTGAGATAAACATGCTTAAAAGGTCAACACAAAGGTTGAGTGAAATTCATAGGTTGAAATGTAAATAGTTAATTATAAGTTACATAAATTGGAAATGTTGGTATTCAGGAATAATCGTTATGAAGAACTTTTGTCATAGCGAACAGTATTATCACCTAAACTAAGGGAATCACATAAAGAGATAAAGAGATATTAAAGAGTATTGGGAAGATACTACCCAAAGAGATATTGGGAGATATTACCCAAAGAGATATTACCCAAAGAGATACTAAAGAGATATTGGGAGATACTACCCAAATAGATATTTCCATGTACCTAGGCAATAATATATCAGGATAGCATATAGTTTAGCATAACACTTGCATTCATGATTTTATAGTAGGTGTCACGGGTTTATAAGATATGTGAGATTATGAATTCATTAAGTCTTTGAAAAGTAATCACATTGTTATAAGATAAATGAGTATGTAAAAGAGTTTGTAACAAGCATGTATCCCCCTCGCGGGTTTATAAAACATGTAAATAAGTAAAGGCGAGGTTATGAACTTCACCTGATAGGTAGATGTAATAAATATTCCAAAATGAAAGCTGACGACCTTATCACAATCTTAACAGGGAAGGTTGATATAGCAAAATGATAGTAAACAGCCACGTCACGCAACCTGAGTAAATATGTTGAGTCTTAGGAAGATTGTACTCTAGAACTTTGGTTCAGAGAGTCTAATATTATTATGAGTTTGATTGGAAAGTTTGGAATTATTGTATCACCGTTCGGGCCATCATAATTCAGAAGTCATTCAGTAAACATTTGAGGAGCTAGGGCACTTTAAATCGTAAACCCAACAACTCAGTCAGAACGTAATACCAAGATGAAACCTCTTAATATGAAGCTCCCTAGTATTGTGATATGATATAATCAGTTTTAAGCGTTTTAATCAATATCTGGAAATGTTAAGCACGAGAAGCGTTAATTAAAGTTATGTCTTGTAAGGTTTTAAACATGATTTTATACTTTTTCAAAATGTTACATTTTAGACCCTGGGGTTTGAAAAGTTGCAAAATAGTCCTTGGAGTTTGCACTTTTACGACTTTGGTCCTTCAACTTTAAAAGATATACCAAGTAAACCTTGGACTTTGAAAAGTGACATAATAGACCCCTGGAGTTATAACTTTGATAAAATGACACTTTTAGTCCTTTTAGTTATAAGTTTCCGAAAGTTACGATATATACCCCTTGCATGGATTATAATTACAACCACATGTCCAAATTACCATGCAAGCTTAGTTTAACATTTTCAATAGACATTTATAAGTTATAATAAACTAAAATATGAAGTTTTAACGCTTGGGTTTGTAAGCAAAACGGGTCAAATTAGGGTTTCAAAACGTAAACGCGCGGGTTTTAAGTTCAAATTCCTTCATTAATCAATAAAGTGGTTATTTTAACATTAGTTAAGCATGATAGGATAGATTATAACAATATTTAATCATTATAACATTTAGTTTTAAGAAAAACACAAAATTAGGGTTTCGGGTGTACGGTTTTGGATCAAAATGGAAAATGAGCATGAATTGGGTTATGAAACTTTAACAAGAGTTTATTTAGGATCATATGAACATTATAAGGGTGTAGTAGCAGGTATGAAGTTGATAGAACCTGGGTTTGAGCTTCAATGATCAAAAATGGTGGAAATGGGTCGTTTCGGGTAGTATTTCCACTCGTACGCCTTGTATCTTCACTCCGAGGTTTCATTCTTTATGGGATTTTCGCTTCTTGACACTTGCTTTTAATGGATCCTAGGATCATATTGGGAGCAAAGATTGGCTGCCTATAAGGGTTATAGAGGAGGAGGTGTGGTGCGAGTTTGAATGGAGCATAGGAGGCCCTATTTATAGTATTTTGAGACCAAGGAGGTTAAGGAAGCCATGGGTTCTGTTGTGAGACACTTGTACAAGCTAATACATGAGGTTTTGAGGCTATGGAAGGAGTTGTGGAGGTCTAAGAAGCTAAAGTGATGGTGTGGAAGGTGTTGGTGGTGCCACGGCTGAAGTAGCAAAAAGGAGAGGCATGTGCTTATCCTTGGCATGAAGTGTTCCCAGTAGGTGGTGTAAAGCTGCTCTAGGTAATCTATAAGGTAATCCATGGTGGTATTTGCACCATGGGAGGTTGTTTAAATTGGTAAAAATGGCGTATGAAGGGTTCGGGTTTGTTTGAGTTTCGACATAGGGTTTCTACCGGTTTTCAAAGCTCATATTTTGTGTATAAATGATTAAGGATTGTTAATACATGTTCCTAAGGCCTGATATAAGGAGTGTCATTAGGATTTTGCAATTGATTTGGGTTAAAATAGGTTTAAAATGGTGAAATGAGGTCGCGGGTTCCAAATGGTACCGTTTAGGGTTTTCTTGACTTTCTTTGTTTATAATTCGTGTGATTTTGATTGGGAATGATGGAATACTAATCCTAGGACTTATATAAAGGATTATCAATGAGGTTTGATCGTTGGTTTAAGTTAAAATGGGTCGAAATGGAAAGAGTAAGTCGTGGTTTGAATTAGGGCTCGTATTGGATTCATTAGGGTTTTCTAGGCTTTGATTTCTTGCATATTGCCAAGTTAATGATAGATAATGATTTGTAAACTCATTTTATTAGTTTACAATGGTATTTGATTAGTTTTTCAAGATTGAAATGGTTAAAAACGAGTAAACGAGTCGAATGATCCATTTAGGTATGTTTAGGGTTTCTCGATTCGTTTTACGTACAACTAAAATAATATGATGACGTAATGATGAATAATGATTGAATCGGTATTGAAATGATTGTAAAATAAGTTATTACAAACTTTTTTGAGTGTTGGTTTAAGTTCCTGATGATAAAATGAGAAACGGGTCATGGTATAGTATTTAGCTGGGTTAGGGGTTTCCTAACTTGGATTTCTTGTATTTGCATGGATTGAGATGAATATGGATTGATAAATGAAGGTATGACTTGCTTGTACTGTGTACTGATGGATTGTACAAGATTCTTAGGAAAATGGAGGTAAAATGGCTATTTCGGATATCGTGCATTAATGGACTTGTATATTGTGCTTTGAAAAATTGTACTTGGACGTGGAGGAGTTTTTATTTCAATTGAAATGTTATTTACTTTATTTATGCTTTGTAGCATTGTGCATTCACTTTAGATATTATCTTTTCATGTAATTAGAGTTTTGAGGTATATGATAACGGTGTTAAAGCCCGTTTTGATATAACGTTGTCGAAAGTACAGTATAGGAATAATGTACCTTGTTATAAAAGATATGATGATATTGACTTGAACTGTTATGTTGTTTGTTGACATATATGAAGATAGGATTGCCAAGATAGTTGCGTGAGCGCGTCTTACTTTAGTTATGTTAGTTACATTATTACTGAGATATTGACAATACGGTAAAGTAATAAAGTGAAAAATTTACCTGTTACTATTGTGAATAATATAAAATAGGTTTTGCATTGATAAAATATTATTAGGTTGTATAGTCTCCCCACCTTTACCAAAAATCTCGTCCCAATGATTAGTTGAAAGGTTGTAGTGGGTATTGGTTTAGAGATAGGTATGGGTATGAAATTAGGTTAATCAAGACAAGTTCACGTGTGTGATGCATTTATAATTATGTTGCGCACCATAATTATAATTACCTCCTTTTACACGTCTACTTATTTTCAAGACCACACCTTTTGATGATAGCAAATAGAATTTCTCCAAATTAGAATCTGGGTGATGAAATACTTCAATTTACAAAACCTGTGGGTTATGGGCCTACCACGCTTCTGCTGCGCCACTCTGATCGTAAAGAATCGTTATTCATTAACCTTTAAAAGTCAACATCAAATAAGAAATACATCACAAGTCTTGGTCGAAATTTCATACTAGTGGTATGTAATTCAACTTTGACATTGTATAGATTCTTGTGTGTTTCCTTGTTATTACGTTGCAGAATATAAGAGAAAATTTTAGAATACGGAGATCATGGAATAAGTGATGTCAAGGAATGATTGTAAATTTGTATGAGAGTTTGCTAAACCACTGCGATACAGAGAGGGGATGTTTTTAAATGGCACATGATGTAGGTATGTTGGAAAATGAAGATTAAGATTAGGATATGTTTTGTACAAACGGATTAAAAGAAACTTGTTTGTACATATGTTATATACTTAAGCCTACTTATTTATAATTTAATCACTTACAAAAGAAGCGTTCAACTCCTTGTAACTGAGAATTTATAAATTCATAGTTCAGAGATTTATAATTTACTTATTCAAATGAAGAAGAATTACTAATTTCATTTCCTTAAAGATGATCATAAATCTGTCTTACTTAAGCATAAAAACATTGATATGTTATGAATGGTTACAAAATATTGAGATGTTGATTGTACTGATGCCCATATAATCGAGGATGAAAATTTTTGTTGCAAAGGTATGAGGAGAGTATTCAGAGTTGAACATAATAGAATCGATGGAATTGACACATGATGACAACTTTTGATACCATTAGATAACAAGATGTAACGAAATCATCACTTTATTATTTTCATGGATAACTTTACATACGAAACTTTAAAAGAGTTGATACTTATGTTACGTATCTTGTAGTAGGATAAAAAGAACAAATGACAAAGATTGTAGCTTAATGATCGGAGTTTTCAGATTGAAGAAGATTCTGATGAACTTGAATATCCTCAAGAGTTGTTTTCAGCGGTTGATCTTTTGTCTCTGCAGTTTCTGGTCAAATGACCCACTTTGTTGCAAGTTCGACACTTGACAGTGCAATCTCCTGTGTGATGCAGGGTGCATTTTGTACACAAAGGAAGGTTCAGGTAATCTATTTGGGAGGCTATAGTCTAACAGGTTTTGTCTTTATTTTCTGCTCGGCGGTGGTAATCATCGTCGGTTGTGATTGTTGTGGTATTTTTGGTAGTTTTCAGTCTTTGCGATTTTGATAGTGATTATTGTTGTTGTGGTATTTGGGGTAGTTATTGTCGATGGTGTTTCTCTTATCTTCTAATTTTCATTTATGATCATTGGTTTCTTGCACAGAATCGCGTTTTATTATCTGATCCATTAACCTCTGAGATATGTTGATGGCTTCCTCCAAAATTTAAGGTTTCGACGGTAGTAACGTTTTCATTCAAGCTTCGAGTAGGACCTCGATAAAAGCTTTCTAAGAGTTTCTCATTGTTTGGACCATGTTTTGGACACAAGGTGGTTAATTCTAGGGAATTCTTCTAACATAGGGTTTAAGATCATTTCCCTTTACACTCAGATTGTAAAGTTCGTCTTCCATTTTTCTGATCTCAGTCCGGGGACAATACTTGTTTGTCAGAAGCCTTTTTAACTCAGTCCAGGTGGTTCGATTAGCTTGCTCTATTCCCATAGGTTGGGCATATGCATTCCACCAGGATAAGGCATCGTCAGTTAAAGTACCAGTAGCAAATGTTACTTTATTTTCCTCAGCACATCTGCTTCGAGAGAATACTGATTCAGTTCGTTCAAACCAGCGAATAAGGCCTACTGCTCCTTCCGTACCATTAAAGCAGAAAGGTTGACAGCTGATAAACTCTTTGTAGTTTCCCGTTTTCACTGCAGGAGTTCCAGTAAGATTACTAGCACTTGCCATGGCAGCAGTCTGTGCTTCCAGGGCTGCAGTAAAATCAGCAGTCAGTTGCCGGATGGCATCCAAAGTTATGGCTGGTGTTTCGGATGTTGACGTCCTTTTGGGAGGCATTCTATCAACACAAGATAACGCGTAGTAAGAATGACATCACAAGTTTTGAAAGGTAATATGATGCTTAAAATGTTTAAAGAGAAATGCTTATTTTTGAATTTTAAGCACTTAGGGGTTATGGTATGATTCATGAAGACAGAGATAATGATGCAATTGGTGGAAATGATGATGAAAGAGCAATATGTTGGAAACAGTAAGATACGAAACGGAATTGCTTTTATAAATAATTTGCCTTCTTACTGTACATAGTCAAGATTTGACAAGCGTTTTTATTTATACCACACATCCCATGGCTAGGATAAAGGTATAACTATTCTAAGAGTTTGTTGATTCTGAGCCTGTAGATGACATCTTAAAGAATCCTCTGATCTGTTTGTAACAAGGCTTGGATTTTCTCAATGATTGTTCAAAGATCAAGAAATTCCTGTAGTAAGCAAATGGCAATCTTATCCTTTGCACTAATGCTTACTTTGAAGTTTGAATTATCTGAGTACGGATTTTCTTGATTTCGGTCTTTAGTTCGTCACTATTCCTTCTGTATGATCATTTATCAATGCGGCCTTCTTTATTTTTCGATAGGTGAAAGAGAAGTTTCATCTAAGTATTCTAAATATTTCTATTTGTTCCTCATGATGTTTCAGATGTATCTTATGTAACTTTTTCCTATTTCAAATATTTGAGGTGGGGTAGGAGTATAAACTGAGGAAGATGGTGATACCAAATTACGGGTTTTGATTCTGATATAGTTTAGATAAGTAGTTGAGTAAGAAGATGGGGAATGGATTGTTCTTAGGTGGTTATAGTTCTCTGGAATAGAAAATTATGAGATTAATAGTAGTGATGGGGGTAATATCGGAGATAGAGTCAAAATAGCTGTGGAGTATAGGATCTGGGTGATTGGAATAGGTAATTCCTTAGACATACTTTGCTTGTACGTCCTTTAAATTTGGATTATTTTTTTTTTTTACTGTAGAAAGATGAGAATAGGTGGGATCATATTATCTGTAGAGTTTTCCGAAGAGTTAAAAGAAATGATTCCTGATGAAGCTGGGAAGTAATTCGATGAGACTGAAGTATAGTTAAGACTATTATAGAGGAAAAAGCATTCTTAATATCGGAAGTAGAGCGTTGGAGAAGACATCGTTTCTGTTAACAAACCAGTCGTAAATTAACTATAAGTTATTTATGTAATAGTATAGGATGTATTTACATACCTTGTTCCAGAATGTAGTGGCACGGGGACTTGATGGCTAGAAAGAATTTATGGTTTAGTTAAGGTTTTGAATTGTTCTCTATAACCATGGCGCTGTACAATCTGTACACCCCCCATTTTTTAAATATAGCAGCGGAAAGCTAAGTCTGGGGTATTTCTGTTTATGGTTTACATCAATGATAATCTTAGAAAACGAAACTAAAAGAGACGTTTGTTCAAAAGTTAGGTTTATCATTCATTTCAATCAGAGTTTTACAAGGCAAGTCCAAAATCTATGAATACATAAAATGTGAATGAATATAACAAGTTTTAGCCATCTTCATGTCCATGCCACTCCATGCCATAAGTTGCTCAATTACCTGAGATAAACATGCATAAAAAGGGTCAACACAAAGGTTGAGTGAAATTCATAGGTTTGAAATGTAATAGTTAAATACAAGTTATCATAATTGGAAATGTTGGTATTGCAGGAATAATCGTTATGGAAGGAACATTATTGTCATAGTGAACAGTATTATCACCCTAAACTCATGCATCACAATAAAAGCAGATAAAGAGTTATTAAGAGATTATTGGAGGATACTACCCAAAGAGATCTTGGGAGATATTACCCATAAGAGGATTTCTGGAGATATTACCCGAAAGAGATACTGGGAGATATTACCAAAGAGATATTAAAGAGATATAGGGCGTATACCCAAATAGATAATTTCCATGTACTAGCAATAATATATCAGGATAGCATATAGTTTAGCATAACACTTGCATTCATGATTTTATAGTAGGTGTCACAGGTTTATAAGATATGTGAGATTATGAATTCATTAAGTCTTTGAAAAGTAATCACATTGTTATAAGATAAATGAGTATGTAAAAGAGTTTGTAACAAGCATGTATCCCCCTCGCGGGTTTATAAAATTATGTAAATAAGTAAAGGCGAGGTTATGAACTTCACCTGATATGTAGATGTAATAATTATTCAAAAAATGAAGCTGACGGACCTTATCACATCTTAATATGGCGGTTTATATAGAAATGATAGTAAATTAGTCCACGTCACGCAGAGTAAATAGTTGAGTCTTAGGAAGATTGTACTCTAGAACTTTGGTTTCGAGAGTCTAATATTATTATGAGTTTGATTGGATGTTTGAATTATTTTATCTCCGTTCGGGCCATATATTCTGAAGTCATTCAGTAAACTTTGAGGAAGTAGGGCACTTTAAATAGTAAAACCCAAACACTAAGAGAAGTAATACAAGATGAAACTTTCAATATGAAGCTTAGTATTGTGTTACGATTACTCTGTTTTAAGGTTATAATCAATATTGGAAATGTTAGCACGAGAATGCGTTAATTAATGTTAGGTTTTGTATGGTTTTATAAAACATGATTTATACTTTTTCAAAATGTTACATTTTAGACCCTGTGGTTTGAAAAATTGCAAATAGTCCTTGGAGTTTGCATTTTTACGACTTTGGTCCTTCAACTTTGAAAGATATACCAAGTAAACCTTGGAGTTTGAAAAGTGACATAATAGATCCCTGGAGTTATAACTTTGATAAAATGACACTTTTAGTTTTAGTTATAAGTTTCGAAAGTTACGATTTCATACCCTCCGTATGGATTATAATTACAAAAACATGTCCAAATTGCCATGCAAGCTTAGTTTAACATTTCAATAGACATTTATAAGTTTTAATAAACTAAAATATGAAGTTTTATTGCAACACAAGTTTAAAATAACGATTCGTTAAGCTAGTAAGTAAAATAGGTCAAATTAGGGTTTCAAAATGTAAACGCGTGGGTTTTAAGTTCAAATTCCTTCATTAATCAATAAGGTGGTTATTTTAACATTAGTTAAGAATGCTAGGATATATTATAAGAATATTTAATCATTATAACATTTAGTTTTAAGAAAAACGTGAAATTAAGGTTTCGGGTGTACGGTTTTGGATCAAAATGGAAAATGAGCATGAATTGGGTTATGAAACTTTAACAAGAGTTTATTTAGGATCATATAAACATTATAAGGGTGTAGTAGCAGGTATGAAGTTGATAGAACCTAGGTTTGAGCTTCAATCATAAAAAATGGTGGAAATGGGTCGTTTCGGGTAGTATTTCCACTCGTACGCCTTGTATCATCACTCCAAGGCTTCAATTCTTCAGGGCTTCACTTCTAAACCTTCTTTAATGATCCTAGGATCATATGGGAGCAAAGGATTGCTGCCTATAATGGTTATAGAGGAGGAGGTGTGGTGCGAGTTTGAATGGAGCATAAGAGGCCCTATTTATAGTATTTTGAGACCAAGGAGGTTAAGGAAGCCATGGGTTCTGTTGTGAGACACTTGTACAAGCTACTACATGAGTTTTTGAGGCTATGTAAGGAGTTGTGGAGGTCTAAGAAGATAAAGTGATGGTGGGGAAGGTGTTGGTGGTGCCACGGCTGAAGTAGCAAAAAGGAGAGGCCATGTGCCTCTATCCTTGGCCATGAAGTGTTCCAAGCAGGTGGGTAAGCTGATCTAGGTCATCTAGAAGGTATCCATGGTGGTATCTTGCTATGGAGAGAGTTTTTAAATAGGTTAAAATGGTCATGCAATGGGTTCGGGTCTGTTTTGGGTTTGACAAGGGTTTCACGAGTTTTCAAGCTCATATTTCATGTATAAATGATTAAGGATTGTTAATACATGTTCCTAAGGTTTGATATAAGGAGTGTCATTAGGATTTAGCAATTGATTTGGGTTAAAACGAGTTTAAAATGGTGAAATGAGGTCGCGGGTTCCAAATGGTACGGTTTAGGGTTTTCTTGACTTTCTTTGTTTATAATTCGTGTGATTTTGATTGGGAATGATGGAATACTGATCCTAGGACTTATATAAAGGATTATCAATGAGGTTTGATCGTTGGTTTAAGTTAAAATGGGTCGAAATGGAAAGAGTAAGCCGTGGTTTGAATTAGGGCTTGTATTGGATTCATTAGGGTTTTCTAGGCTTTGATTTCTCTGCATATTGCCAGTTATTGGTTAGATAATGATTTTTAAACTCATTTTATGAGTTTACAATGGTATTTGATTTGTTTTTCAAGATTGAAATGGTTAAAAATGAGTAAACGAGTCGAATGATCCATTTAGGTACGCTTAGGGTTTCTCGGATTCGTTTTACGTACAAATGAAATAATATGATGAAGTAATGATAAAATAATGATTGACTATGATTGATATGATTGTAAAATAAGTTATTACTATTATTTGAGTGTTGTTGTAAGTTTATGATGGATAAAATGGAAGAAATGAATAGGGTCATGGTTTAGTATTTAGCTGGGTTAGGGTTTCTAACTTGGATGTCTGTAATTTCATAGAATGGGATGAATATGGATGGTAATGAAAGTGTTGACTTGTTGTAACTTGTACTTGATGGATTGTACAAGATTCTTAGGAAAATGGAGGTAAAACGGCTATTTTAGATATCGTGCATTAATGACTTATACATTATGCTTTGAAAACTTGTACTTGACTTAGAGTGGAGTTATTTTTCAATGAAATGTATTATTACTGATATTATATAAGAAAACTGTATTAACCATTATTAATCCGATTAGAAAGTTGGTTTGTTTATTAAGTGCAATGATTTCTTCTCTCGAGGTGGCATATCATTCTTAAGACTTAGGCGTTACATCATCCTAAGACCTAGACACATTAATTCTGTCACAATTAAAGCATCTGCATAAAGCATCCTTATTTGCTGATTATAATCTATCTTAGGGATTAAAGCAATGGTGATCTTGTTAAACCCTAGCTCATAGAGACTTTACCCACTTACCACTTAATGGCAATTTATACACTAGTAGTCCACTTGTCTAACTATCTAATGGAATCAGAACGTTACTTGTTGAATTATCTAGGTCACCTGCTAGTCAACACGATCAATAAACCATTGGCAATATCCAATTAACTAGTTAAGCCCGAAGCGTATCCTAGACACAGACTTAGAAGGACAATATTTGTGTAACTATAATTCTAGATGTATAAATCACTATATGGAGAGCTATCCCAGACTCTAGATCTACTTGGTCCACTTTACTAGATCCAGTTGAATGATAGGTTGTATACAAAAGCGCGTAAACAAGTATAAATTGATAAACATGCACAAGCATTCAACGATAAATCAAGAAATCAAGATAAACAAATACCTAACTTTCAAATCTTCATAACAATGGCTAATACCCGAAGGTATTAGCCTTCAAATGTCATAATAAATACAAGAGCAATTATTTAGCCAAAGTAAACTAACCGAGTTAACGAATGATACCAAAAACTGAACGATTACTAAAGTATATGGAATTACACGTTGTCTCCTATGGAATTGATAACGTTGCTCGACCTCTTCTGCTCTTTTTCTCCTTTGAAAATCGACTTTTATGGTTTAGGTATCCGCATAGTTGCGTTGGTAACAAGTCCTTGAATTGATTATAACCACCACCAAACCGTACCGTCCTCTCAGGCTGAAAACCCCCTTTTCCCGTTAGAATTAAGATTCGACTGACCTAGGTTAACATAAGGTTTAAAATAAATAAATTGTACATAGATTAGATAACCAAGATATTAATTAAATTGATAGATTTAACCTTGCTTCAAGTGTTCAACACCCTACTTACCACGAAACTACTACCGACCGGGTACACTGCCCGTTAAAGTGTTGTTTTTGGTTTAGTCGGCAAAATATAAATTTAAAACTTGAATCAATAAAATATACCATACAACGACAACACATCAATTACAATTCATTTACAAAAGATAAAGTTATTACAAAAGATTACTTTCTATTGCCTTAGCTGCTCAATGATCCTCTTCTTCATGTTGAACTTGATGACTTGTGTTTCTTTGTTGACTTGGAATGGTCTTTTAAGTCACTAGTTCTTTTTCTTTTCTTGTTAGCTAACTCATTTAACTCATTTAGAGGATCTTGTTCTTTGAGGGGTTTGTTTAAGTCAATCTTGAGTTCTTGTTCAGTTTGAGTCAGCTGATCTAATCTTTTCTTTACCAGATCATAAATGGTATTCCATCCTTTTTCACTTTTGTCTGGACAAGCTTGTATTACTTCTCTCCATTTAGCCAAATGTAGATCACTGACCTTGAGATTTGAGATGACTTCTTGAGACCCGTCTTCCCTATATATTTTCAGTGTGATAGGGCCTTTCTTTGTGAGAACTTCACAGTTTGTGATCTTAGGGCTTTTCTTTCTTTTCAGCATCTTGTCACAATATTTATCAAAGAGTAACTTCTTGTTGTAGTACCGTGTCACAACATTTGTGCCCAAAAGATCAACTAATTCATCTTTCAGGTTTGTTTTAGCATCCTTGGTGTTCTTGTCCCCCTCAGCAGGTGAAGCAGTTGCTTGGCCTGCTGAAGGAACATCCTTGGTTGTCGCCCTTGATGCATTGTCTACTACAGTGGTAAACCTGTCCAAGGTTTGAGTAACCTTGCTTAATAGACTTGGAAGAGAATCTAAAGTCTTTAGCTTTGTCTGAACTGAAGACACTAGAGTTGGTATATCCTGGAACTCTGCTAGAAGGTCCCATTGAATGTTCTTCAGTTTAGCGACCTGGGATGTAAGACTAGAGATAGTGAAAGTCTCCAGTTTTGTTGGAATCTCTTCTAAGTCCCCCTAGGTAGCATCGATTTACCTATATCTTTGGACATCAGGCTTTTAGTTTAGATTTTCTCCAGATATTCAGTAATTATTAAAGGGAAGCTCTTCAGGTCAGTTGGTAAGCTGCTAGCAACAGTTATATGAGGCAAGAGTTGGAGAGATCAGGCTTTTAAAGATGGGGTAACCAGAAGATGAGTAAGCTGGTTGATTGTCTGGATATGAAGGCCTAGCCATTAATGAGCAACTTCAGCTTCAGCTAGTCGCCTTTGTGTTCTACAGCAAAGTTCTTCTGAGTTTGAAGTAAGTGAACCTGAGCCATTAACTCTTGAATTTGAGCTGATTTTAGAGATGGAGGATGAGGGACTGAAGTGTATACTGGTATATCATGAGAGGTAGCATGAGTGTCATCATCTTTTTTAGCATCCTCCTCTTCACTCTTGTTAGGAAAATATTGTAAACAGACTTAATACTGTTAGTATTAAAGTTAAGTCTGTTAGTTATAGTTAGTACTGATAGAAAGAGTTAGTACTGTTAGTATAGAAGTTAAGTCTGGTAGAGCAAGTTAAGTCTGCCAGCATTAACTTAAGTCTGACAGTATTAAAGTTAATATTGTTTGACCAGACAGTTAAGTCTGTTGTAATTATAGTAATAGTTATCAATTAGCGTTAATCTAGGAAGAGATAAGCATTATCTCTTAACGCGTTTAGGGTTCCTTAAGTTTATAAAAGGAACATAGAATAGTATTGTAAACATATGAGTTGATTGAGAATTCACAATCAAATAGTAATAGTAATAGCAAGTTTAGTATATTCGTTCTTGTGTTCATCTTGGTATAGATATTGATATTCCGCGTCAATATTTGTATTCACAGGTATTGTCTCTCATAGTGTCTTTGGATTTATTCAAAGGACTATAAGTCGTTCAAGGCTCATTGAGATCCTGTTTATAAGGACCTACAAGTGGTATCAGAGCCACCAAAGGGACTTTACACAAGATTGAACATAGATCAAAACCTTTTATTCCACCAAATCAACTAGTCATGTCTGCAAACGATAATTTTTCTCTTCATGATGATGAGGAACTTTCTCTTCATGATGATGCATCTTTGGATGGATCTATACCAGCATCCAACAAAGGAGATGCTCCTGCTAAACCACCACAAATTATCACCACAAACACACTTTCAAACATTAAACTGCCCGTTCTTCAAAAGGATGATTATGATACGTGGGCAATGGAGATGGAACATTATCTTGAGTATATAGATAATGAGGTCTGGAAAGTGATTCAGAATGGGAACTCAAAGAAGCGAGTCACCAAAGGTAAGGATGGTGTATACAGGGTTCTTCCTCCAACCACACAGGAAGAACAGTTTGCTGATGAGAAAGAAAGGAAAGCTAGAACACTACTGTTAATGGCTGTTCCAAAAGATCATCTCAGACAGTTAAGTTCACCCATCATGCTCATCTCGAACTCGTCATGCATTATTTTGGAAAATTCATCACACATGTCTTGACAAGTTGAACCGAATATAATGTCATCGACATATACTTGAACAATGATGAGATTTGAACTTTTCTTCTTAGTAAAAAGAGTGTTATCTACCATTCCCATTTTATAGTCATGTTTAATAAGAAAAACTTTTAATCTATCATACCAAGCTTTGGGTGCTTGTTTAAGACCATATAAAGCTTTCTTTAATTTGTAAACATGATCCTGTTTTTCAAAATCAATGAATCCCAGAGGTTGTGCCACGTATACCTCCTTATTGATAAAACCGTTCAGGAATGCACTTTTTATATCCATTTGGAATAATTTAAAATCTAAGGCGTAAGCATAAGCTAATAATATCCTAATAGACTCAAGTCTAGCAACTGGGGCATAAGTTTCATCATAATTGATGCCCCCTTGTTAGTTGTATCCTTGAGCAACTAATCTAGCCTTATTTCGAGAAACAACACCGTTCTTGTCTAACTTATTTCTAAACACCCACTTAGTTCCTATAATTGTCATATTCTTAGGTTGTGGAATGATTCGTCAAATAGTATATATATATAAAACAACTCAAATGCAAATCTCAACCAAATGCCCTTGACCAAGGCAAAAGGTCAAATTAATATTTTGAAAAACGATGAAAAGGCTGAAAAAGTAGAGAAAGAATTAGGAATGAAAGCTGTCAAAGACAAGAAGCTTTACAACAAATTTTTTAGAATTCTTGGTTTTTTTTTTTTCATCTTCCTAAAAAATCTATGGAAGGCTAATTGATTGGTTGGGAATAGCTCAACTGTATTAAGATAGGTTTATAGGATATGGCATAAGAAATCAAATTGCTTTTTTGGTGAAAAATAAGATGTGCTCGAGTACAAATTTTACAAGAATTTCTTAGTAAATTCAAAATCTTTCAAATAATTGTACTCGGCACCATCTTATAAACCCTCAAAAGTTGAGGGGGAGCAATAATATGTTCCATTCTGCTAGAATACATCATTTTGTCCCCGAACGGTTAATCAATTGATATCCAAAATATCAAGGGATTAACATTTTGGATAAGGGGAGAAAATGTGATTAACCTGGACTTAATGTATATTGACAGAAGTAATCAATTAAAATGGACTCGATGCACTCCACACTTAGCATGTACTACGATTACGATGCACATGTTAAGGGGGAGCTTTTAGTGATGATTAAAAACATTCAAAGTGTAAACCTTTTGATATTTATATCAAACACTTTGAATGAATTTTTCAATGATTTTGGTTTGTAATGGTGATGGAATACCCTAAAAGACCGACCATGTACTTAATTTTATGGAGTTATAAGGTGGTTAGGTATAGGTATTCAAATCCCATGATCCAGCCAGAACCGGAGGGATCTACCCAGGGATATCCACTAGTTAGTGTAGAAGTCCTTAGGTATGATTAAAAAGGAGAAAAAGTGAGAATCGGGAATAATGCCGACTGAGATGGAGCTAACACTGGAACAAACCCAACAAGGTGTTAGTTATGAAGTCTCGGTAAGCATTGAAGGGGTTGAAGAATGAAAAAGAAATGTAAGGATAAAGGGTGAAAAGAAAGAAGCCCTCCATACACTTAGGCAGAAACCGGGTCAATACATATGCTGTCAGAAACACTTAGGTGTTGTCTGACATTGAAGACAGTCATGGACCCAGTGACGCTATGCACAAACCCCTCCCAGCCACTCAAAGTCGGAAAGACTTTGTTTCAAAACTCACGGAGATACACTCATTTCTATTGACTTTCTCACTCCGAGTTAGTTGATATTGAAAAGGTGGCACTCAGCTCCAGCCTCCGATCACTAAAATTAAAAGTGCACTATTGAGTCTAGAGCCAAAAGAGATCATCCATTAATCTCATTAGGACACTTGTCATAATTTAGCTTGTTATCTCACACAATGTGAATATCAAGTAATATCATTAGAGTCCTACGCAAGATCCTTGTGATTTTGCCAGAACATCCGAGTGATACTTAGGTATTCACAATGAAGATGGAAATCCTGCTTGAGCCAACATCAAACAAGCTCATGGTAGGTGACTTGTGCGATTCTTATGAATCAAGCTTGTGACAACTGGAAAGCAACAATGGCGCGATTCTTTATGAATCAAACTTGTTCCAGGTTATGGGTCAATGGTTAAAGAATTTTGAATTGCTTAAAACTCTCGATGTGTCACAAAACCACTTTAGCAAGTGACACGTCGATTGATTTTCAAATCGATTTTCTATATTAATCGGTGAGATAGTAACTCACTGGTTCACTCTTATCGTGCTGTCTGCTTTAAGACGTTCCGATAATGAGAACATGCTAAGTACGATGAATCTAATACTTATGTGTTAGAAAGATTCAATACTACAGCTGGAAATCCTGTCAAGAAGATTCTTCTTAAATTGAATCTATCTGATCACAGGTCTATCCTCACGGATTTGTAGGTTACTCCAACTAAACATTGGCGAATCACAAAGCCATATTCGCCCCCCCCTCGCTTTATTGCTAACTGTTTTATGCAGGCTATTTAAAGATGGTGGTGGAGGTTCCTGATTCTAGCTGACTCACAAGATCCATAGCCACATGCTCATACCCGATAGACAAACATAAGGACTTCATGAAAGGCTCAAATACAAATTTCAAGACTTCTGCTACTCTGATATTGAACGTCTTTCTTGAAGTGACGAAGTATTAAAGTCAAAGAATTTCAAAGAAGTTTTTGTCACTATGATACCGAACGTCTTTCTCGAAGTGACGAAGTGTTAAAGTTAAAGAATTTCAAGAAAGATGCAACATTAAAGCTTTCCAAGTCAACAAATCAAGAATGGTATAAGCATGTCGGTCTAGAAGTCATAAGTTACACAAGAGGGCAAGATTCATTAAGATAGCGACGAGATTATGCTTGGTTGATGATCTCAAGATGCTCAAGATCACAATGTCAAATACAAGTTCAAGGAACAAGCTTAATCCATAAATCAATGATCACTACAACATACTCACAGGAGAAGGTTAAAAGGATCAGCTAAAGACTAAAGACAAAGCATAGTCTGCTAGGCTTAAAGTTTTGTAAATTGGAGTGACCTCCCTTAGGGGGAGATTGTTAGAAACACAAAAAGTATCGGTCACTTCCAAGTTGTAATAGTCTTAGTTCATAGTTTATGTAATGATTAGATTAGTAATCTAGTCCGGCCCAAGACCCATGGGAAGCCCATCATAACCCATGGGTCGACCTATAGGACCTATATAAGCCCCTATCTTAGCCTTGGAGAGGGTTGGTTGTTCCATTTTTCCATTCCATCTAATAAACATCATCTATTCCATCCATTCTTTCTCTCTCTAACATCACAACCCACATCTCACTCTTGTTCTTGGTTTGATCATAAGATTACATGTTTCTACACTTTGCATAGATTGCCCTTCTAGATATTTGTCAGAATCCATAGATCGATCCAAGCTTTAAAATACAATATATTAGTAAAAATCTTGAGTGACCTTGGCTCCTGATACTAATTGTGGAAACTAGAAGGGGGGGTTGAATAGTTTACAAGTTTGTTTTACGTTTTAAAAGTTAGCTTTCAAAATATTTAGATTCGAGTTGTATGTTTAACCAAATCACAATATGAACAAACAATATAACACTCTAAATTAAAGCTAAATAACAATGACAATAATATAAAGAGATAAGGAAAGGAACAATCAAACCAAGACGCCAAGATTTTATAGTGGTTCGGCTATGAAGCACCTCTTCGCCCTACTCCACTCCCCGAGTATCCTACTCGAGATTTCACTATGTTAACAAGCTCCCTTTAGGCGGAGAAAACCGTTTACACATCGCTTAAGTTATTTTCCGACACTAAGCTAAATGTCGAGTCCTAATCTTAGCTAGAACCAATCTACCACTTCATAATCAATACACAATCACTAGATCTACACTATCGGATTTACACATAATCCGAATCACACAAATACACAAGATAATTACAATAGAGATTTGGTACTTAGAAGAAAAGAGGAGAGATCTCTAAATAACAATTCGTTTCTTTGCGAATACGAATGTTCTTCTCTTGCACTTGAATGAGAGGGAAGAGATGAGAAGAAGAGATTAGATCACTTGAAACAAGATCTAAGAATGTTAGTGATCAAGAGATTTAGAGAGAGAAATAAGATTTTTAGAGAGAGAAAGTTATCTAAAAATTTCGTGCAAAGAGGTCTGATTTTCTGCAAGGAATGGAGCAGTATTTATAGGCAGGAAAATCCAACGGTGACTGGGGGGCGGTCCCAAATATATAAGGGGGCCGTCAGGCCTATAAGGGGGCCGCCCAGTAGACTACGCTCCTTTTTTGTCTTTTTGTAGGGAAGGTTGTATCTGGTATGGAAGCTTCCGTTTTGGGGGGAAAATTTGAATTTTAAATTTTAAGTTTTTAATAAAACTTTTCTTTTAATTAGAAAATATTTTGTATAACTAATTTTGTGAAATTCTTTTGTAAAAATGTAATGGATAAGAGAAAAATATTTTCTTGATCACTAATCATGCTTAATGATTTGTTTGTTCATACCTTAAGTGATTACTAATCTTAGAAATGGAATTTTGCGATTAATAATTTATAAACGTTTAATTTTATCATAAAAGTTTTTACATTTTGTTATTATCAAAACGTTGAGAGGTCGAAAAATATAAATAACGTTTTTAGACATTATTTGTATTAACATCTATAATTAAATGGATATTAAATAATCTAGAAGCTATTAAAAACGGAAATGAAATCTGCAGCAAAAACATTCGCGCATAGGCAAACTTTCATAGCTGCATTCGTGTCCGTAGGTCGGGCGGGCTCGCATGAGTTCACAAGCTTGGACCCCGTTTTGGTCCAGAAATCCCGAAATCTGCACCCCCACCCATGCGCGCTCGCACGTAGGTGTTGGAGTAAAACCAACCAAAGGATTTTGATAGCCAATACCAAGATTTCTATATAAACATCATCCCACTTCCTTTACTAGGCGATGTGGGATAGAGTATTTTTCCCAGATTTGGTGTTTCAAGTGCCCTACTTTGAGACACGATATCTCATTCATATTAACTCTATTTTGGACATATTTTAGCTTGTTGCGAAGCTCTCTTCAAGGAGAATGCAAAACTATA
>BQNB010086246.1:0-25449 GCA_026074375.1 Tanacetum coccineum | reverse complement strand
TACCTTGTTGTTTCTTAATACCGTTTTATTTATCTCATCATCATTCATCATTCATTCATCATCATCATGTGCATCATCTTCATCATCATCATGTGCATCATCTTCATCATCATCGTCCTCATAGCAATGCTTATTTTTGAACTTTAAGCATTTTAAAGAAAAATAAGCATTACTCTTTAAAGAATATTATACTTGTGATATCATTCTTATTACATGTTGTCTTTTGTTAATAGAATGCCTCCTAAAAGGATGTCAACATCTGAAGCACCGGCCATGACTCAAGCTGCCATTAGAAAACTAGTTGCTGACAGTGTCACTGAGGCTCTAGAAGAACAAGCTGCAACAATGGAAAATGCTAGAAATCCCAATAGGAACACCAGTCCTACTGGAACTCCTATAGTAAAAATGGGAAACTATAAAGAGTTCATCAGCTGTCAACCTTTCTACTTTAATGGTGCGGAAGGAGCAGTTGGCCTTATTCACTGGTTTGAACGAACCGAATTAGTATTCTCTCGTAGCAGATGTGCTGAAGAAAACAAAGTAACAATTGCTACTGGTACTCTAACTGACGATGCCTTGTCCTAGTGGAATGCATATGCCCAGCCTATGGGAGTAGAGTAAGCCAATCGAATCACCTGGTCTAAGTTAAAAAGGCTTCTGACTAATAAGTATTGTCCTCGGACTGAAATCAGAAAAATGGAAGAAGAACTTTACAATCTGACTGTAAAGGGAAATGATCTTAAACCTTATGTTAGAATATTCTAAGAATTAACAATCCTATGCCCGAACATGGTTCCAAACAGCGAGAAACTCTTGGAAGCTTTCATCGAGGGACTACCTCGAAACATTGAAGGAAATGTTACTGCCTCTAAACCTCAAACTTTAGAGGAAGCCATTAACATAGCCAAAAGGTTAATGGATCAAGTAACCAAGCAAAATCCAATGCAAGTATCAAGTGACAACAAACAAAAGTTTGACAACAGAAGAACTTTCAACAACAATTCTCGCAGCAACAACAACTACCGCAACACCAACAATCGCTACAACAATCACCAACTACAACAAAATCGAAGGCAAGAAGCTGTTAGAGCTTATGCTGTTACTCCATCAAAAAATAGTAGGTAGGACCTCCCATTATGCAAAAGATGCAATCTCCATCACACCGGACCTTGTACTGGCAAATGTAATATTTGCAATAAGGTGGGCCATTTAAGCAAGAACTGCCGAAACAAGAAGCCAGTCACTGGAAGTAATCAACTACCAGTGACAGTTGTTTGTCATGCCTGTGGAGAAAAAGGGCATTATACAAATCAGTGCCGAAAGACCAACATCAATGCCCAAGGAAGAGCCTACATGCTGAGAGATAAGAATGCTCCTCAAGACCCAAACGTGGTTACCGGTACGTTTCTTTTAAATCAGCATTTAGCCAAAGTATTGTTTGACTCTAGTGCTGATAAAAGCTTTATATCCATATCTCTTGCCTCTAAGTTAAATAATCTGTCTATTACAATAGATACCTTTTATGATATCGAAATGGCTGACGGAAACTTAGTAAGCACAAACACCGTTATCAAGGGCTGCACTCTAACTTTGTTAGATCAACCTTTCAAAATCGATCTCATGCCAATTAAACTCGGTAGTTTCGACGTTGTCATTGGTATGGACTGGTTGTCTAAATATCATGCCAAAATTCTCTGTGACGAGAAAGTCGTTCACATTCCTATCAACGGTGAAACTCTAATCATTCGAGGTGATCAAAGTAAAACTCGACTAAATCTCATATCCTGTATAAAAACCGAAAGGTATATATCCCGAGGTTGTCAAGTTTTCATGATCCAAGTAATGGAAAAGAAATCAGACGAGAAAAGACTAGAAGATATCCCCGTAGTCAAAGAATTTTCAGATGTTTTTCCTGAAGATCTACCTGGTCTTCCTCCCGTTCGCCAAGTAGAGTTCCAAATCGACTTAATCCCCGGAGCAGCGCCTGTAGCTCGAACACCTTATAGATTGGCTCCTTCAGAAATGCAGGAGTTATCTAACCAGCTTCAAGAACTAGCAGACCGAGGTTTTATTCGACCAAGTACATCGCCTTGGGGAGCTCCTGTCTTATTTGTTAAAAAGAAAGACGGATCTTTTAGAATGTGCATCGATTACCGAGAGTTGAATAAACTTACCATAAAGAATCGTTACCCATTACCCAGGATCGATGACTTATTCGATCAACTTCAAGGTTCAAGCGTTTACTCAAAAATCGACTTAAGATCAGGCTATCATCAACTGAGAGTAAGGGAATAAGATATTCCAAAGACTGCATTCAGAACAAATACGGATACTATAATTTCAAGTCCATGCCATTTGGTTAACAAAACGCACCAGCTGTATTCATGATCATAATGAAATCGAGTATGAAAACCATAATCGGATAAATTCTAATAGTGTTTTATCGATGATATTCTTATCTATTCCTCGTAACGAAAAAGAACAGGTAAACATCTTAGAATTATCTTGAATTACTTCGAAAAGAAGAATTGTATGCCAAGTTTCTCTAAATGTGATTTCTGGATACATATCGTGCAATTTCTTGGTCATCTCATCGATAGTCCAAAGGATTTCTTCATGATGACCCTCCCAGATTGAAGCTGTAAGAATTGGACATCTCACACCTACACCCACATAAATTGCATTGATTCTTAGGACTCGCCGCTATACCGAAGATTTATCAAAGGTTTTTCAAAAATTGCAAAGCCTTTGACTAAATTAACCCAGAAAAACAAGAGTTATATCTAGGGCGAAGAACAAGAATCAGCTTTTCAACTCCTTAAACAAAAACTCTGTGAAGCACCAATCTTAGCATTACCAGAAGGAAACGATAATTTTGTCATTTACTGTGATGCATCTCTTCAGGGTTAGGAGCTGTATTAATGCAAAGAGAAAAAGTCATTGCTTATGCATCTCGACAACTCAAACCTCATGAAGAAAACTATACCACTCATGGATCTTGACTTATGAGCAATAATATTCGCCAATAAATCTGGAGACACTAACATGACTTACAAAGTGGTACAGTTTCACTATCACAAGACCTTCAACATATTTTCAGTCAAAAAGAATTGAATATGAGGGCAACGCCGATTGTTATGAATTACTCGCAGATTATGATTGCGAGATTCGCTATCATTCTGGAAAGGCAAAATGTTGAAGGCAGATCCTTAACCGAAAGAAACGAATCAAACCACTCTAGTTCGAGCTTCAAACTTAACCGATCCATCCAAAATTACCATCTCAAATCCTCGAAGCCCAAAATGAAGCCACAAAGAAGGAAAATGTCAAAAACGATAACCTATGAGGAATGACAAATCATTTTGAAATTCGTCCTGATGGAACTCGTTTTGTATCAAAAACCGATGCTGGTTTACTAATTTATGGCGGTTTTTGAGAGACTTAATCATGCATGAGTCTCAATAAATCAAAATATTCTATTCAACCCGGGTTCTGATAAGAATGTTACCATGATTTTAAAAGAAACTCTATTGGTGGCCTAACAAGAAGCAATACATCGCAGAAATTATGTAGCAAGTGGCTTTGACATGTTCTAGAGTTAAAGCAGAATGTCAAAAGCCATCCGGCTTATTGGTACAACCGAAATTCCTAGGTGGAAATGGGAGAGGATAACAATGGATTTCGTTACAAAGCTAACCCAAAACCTCAACCGGACATGATGCCATCTGGGTCCATTTGTCGATCGACTTACTAATCACCGACATTACATTCCCAATCGAGTGGACTGATAGTATGGAAACTCTTACAAGTTATATATCAAAAAATAGTCTCTCGACATGGGCGTTCCAAATCTCTATCATCTCGGATCGTGACAGTCATTTCACATACAGAAGATCTGGCAATCATGCAAAATGCACTGGGTACTCAACTAGACATGAGTACAGCATATCATCCTGAAACCGATGGACAAAGTGAAAGAACCATCCAAACACTCGAAGACATGCTACGAGCTTGTGTTATAGATTTCGGAAAAGGATGGGATAAACATTTACCATTGGTAGAATTTTCCTACAATAACAGTTATCATGCCAGTATCAAGGCAGCACCATTCGAAGCACTTTATGGACGAAAGTGTAAATCACCTGTTTGCTGGGCCGAAGTTGGAGATTCTCAACTCACAGGACCAGAAATAATTCAAGAAACAACTGAAAAGATCGTGCAAATTCGTCAACGCTTGCAAGCTGCAAGAGATCGACAAAGAAGTTACGCCAATGTAAGGCGAAAGCCTTAAGAAAATTCAGTTGGGATCGGTGTAAGTTAAAAGGTACACCCCGTAAGGGTATCTATCCGATTCGGAAAACGAGGTAAAGCTTAATCCCACGATACATTAGGAACCATCAAAATTTCTTTGAACGAATTGGCCCAGTAGCGTACAAACTAGAGCTTCCTAAAGAGCTTAGTAGTATCCACAATACTTTCCACGTTTCTAATCTCAAGAAGTGCTTATCCGATGAATCTCTTATTATTCCAATGAAAGAACTTCAACTCAACGACAAACTCAACTTTGTAGAAGAACCAGTGGAAGTAATGGATCGTGAAATCAAGCAATTAAAGCGAAGTCGTATTCCTATAGTCAAAGTGCGATGGAACTCTAAAAGAGGACCAGAGTTTACATGGGAACGTGAAGACGAAATTCATGCCAAATATCCTCATCTGTTTTCAATCATCACTTTCAACATCAAAATCGAAAAACCTCGAGACGAGATTCTTAAGGATGGTGGACTATAACAACCCACAAATTTCATAAATTGTAAATAAACTATCTATTAAAGTTTAGAATATGAACAATCTATCGTTATATTATGAACTCACCTTTTTCAAGGAAATTTTTCGCTTTATTACATTACATTACTTACTTTGCCAATATCTCAATATGCAACATTTCTTGCATGACTAAAGTTAACGGGCTCAGGCAACCTATCTATGGCAATTCTATCTTCATATATGTCAAGCAATCATCATAATATATCAAGTCAATATCATAATATCATTTTTACAAGTACATATATTTCCTAAAAGACCCCTCGCACGATATATCAAAACGGGCTTTAAAACCATTAACGAATACCTCAAACCCTAATTCCATGAAGGATTAACATCAAAGAGAATGCACAAGCAACTAAAGCCCCCCCCAAATAAAATTTTTTACAAGCAATATAAAACATCCATTTGAATATAAAATCTCTTCAATAAAGTACAAGTCCTCAAAAAGCTCAATGTACAAGTCCATTAAGCATGAATCATCAAAAATAGCCGTTATACCTCCGTTTTCATTCTAATTTCTTCACACCACTTTGAGGCAAGCTACTACACTCAGTTACCATATGTAAACCCTAATTATTATATTCATAAGCTTTCATACATTTTTTTATACTCAAAACCCTAATTTAAAACCCTAAACCCTAAAACCGAGCTAGTTTCTGAACCATGACTCGTTTCTTCATTTTTATCCATTGTAAACTAGACGAATACTAAATAATTTGTATAACATAATTACAACTTCTCGATCACTTTCCATCATCATTTCACCATATTAAGAACAATGTACAAGAAATAAAACTAGAAAACCCTAATTGTGATTTTGACCTGTTTACTCATTTTCTACCTATTTTAACCTAAACCACCTCTCAACTTTTGATTATAATCCTTAATAAAAGCCTTAGGATCAGTAACCTATCATTCCTAATCAAATGTACATGAATTACAAGCTATAAAACTTAACCCGAACCCTTATGAACCCTAAAATGAACCCGAAATACAAACCCCTTGCAAAATGACCCATTTTTAACTATTTATCTATTGCAACCAAGCACCTCCATGACTAACTAATTCATTCCTAAGCAGCTGTAAAGCACCTCTCTTCAAAATATCTTCCATTTATATTGTTTAAAATGCACTTGATCTTCTTGTTTCTTCTAGTGCATAGCCGCGGCAAAGAAAGGGGTAAACACCTCACCAAAGCTAGTTTCTAGCTTATACACCACATATACTAGCCTCTACACATCATATACTAGCCCATACATGTGTCAAGATCATATCCTAGGGCTTCTTAAACCTCCTCACCTTCAAATGACTATAAATAGAAGCCATAACTCTTCATTTTTCTTCATCCCCCACTTCCTCCTCAGAAGCAATCCTTTGATCTAATAGATCCTAAGTGATCTTAAGAAGGCTCAAGTACAGAAAGGAAGCAAAATAAACCAAGAAACGAAGCCCGGGAGTCGTTATTCTAGGCGTACGAAGCTAAAAGTCCCGATTCCGACCCGTTTCTAAGCTATAAGCTCAAGACCAGGTTCTCTAAGCTTATATTCTATATTCATACCTTTATAATGTTCATATGATCATGCTAAAATCATAATATAAAGCTTTGAACTCAAAAACCTATGTGTTATACCTTTTTGATCCAAAATCGTACACCCGAATCTCTAATTTCATGTTTTTACTTAATCTATAAGCAAAGCTTGTAAACTATTGTTTAAATCTATCGGTATAACTAATAACATTAAAATGATATTCTTTGATAATTCTTGAAAGAATTTGAGCTAAAACCCAGCGCGTTTCATTTAAAACCCTAATATGACACTTTTACTTCCTAGCTAAGAATCGTTAATCTTAAACTTACGTTGTTTAAATCTTCATATATTAGTTTATTAATAACTTATAAATGTCTATATGAAATGTAAAAATAGCTTTTCATGGCAATTGGACATGTTTTGCAATTATAAATCCATGCAAGGTGTAATATCGTAACTTTCAGAAACTTATACTAAAAGGACAAAAAGAGACATTTTATCCAAAGTTATAACTACAGGTTACTATTATTCCACTTTTTAAAGTACATGGTTTACTTGGTATATCTTTAAAACGTGAGGACCAAAGTCGTAAAAGTGCAAACTCCAAGGGTATATTCTGCCACTTTTCAAACTCAAGGGTCTAAAATGTAACATTTTGAAAAAGTATAAAAACACATTCAAAACATTACAAGACATAACTTTAATTAACGCTTGACGTGCTTAACATTTCCAGATATTGAATAAAATGCTTAATAACTGCATATGTTATAACTATTAAATCATTCATCATTGATGTGCTTTAAAAACATGTCCCAATCCATATCCATAAACCACAATACTAGGGAAGCTTCATATTAAGGAGTTTTCAATCTTGGTAATAATGTTCTGACTGTGTTGTTGGGTTTACGATTTAAAGTACTCTAGCTCCTCAAAGTTATACTTCATGGACTTCTGATTATGATGGCCCGAACGTTGTTATGATAATTTTTAATATCAAAACCGACATGCATGTAAAAATCTTACATATTCAATCAAACTAAAAGACTTGACATATATAACCACCAGGTGGCCCGTGACGAAGACCATTACTATTCATTTCATGTACAATTACTATCAATTTCCTATAACTGTATCAGGTGAGTCATAGCCCGCATTTCAATCTTTTTATAACCACGAGGGGGATACATGCTATAAAACAGAATGTAATTATTTCTGTACATGGATTTTTCAATTTACTATTGCTAAGTAACTGCTTTGCCTTTAAAGTACCCCATAATACAGACGTTAAGTACTCTCCGTAGTAACGCGAATGATGTGAATTAATCTATTTGGGCTGGACTCTCCCGATGTGTACCCATTTACGTGAACCAATCGCACATCATTAGAAATCATCAAACAAGAACTGTCTTGAAACCAAGTTATAAGTTGTTACAAAGCCCAACGTTTTTGAAGAATCGACTCGACTTCAAGTTTATTCATAAAATAACTTTAACTAGAATCACACAAACACATCTAAGGGCATACTAAGGTCTACAAGAAACCTTACCTACCCAACTTCAACTAAAACTCTTAATGATCCCTTACTCAACGAACAAGTGTGGATACTCCGTTTACCTAAAGTCCTAAAGACCTCGCTTCGAGCCCAAATAGACCCTAACTACCACCATTCTGCTACATTTTAACCTCTTAACTTCACGGTCCATAATCTCTACAGATTCCTCAACAAAACGAAGAGTTTTGTCAACCTTAATCTCGTCTAATGGCACATGCAAACTAGCATCCGCCAAACACTTCTTTAGGTTTGACACATGAAACGTGTCATGTACCCCACTCAATTCCTCAGGCAATCTCAACCGATAAGCTACAGGACCGATTCTTTCAAGAATCTCAAATGGCCCTACATACCTCGGTGCTAACTTACCCTTTTTCCAAAATAAATCACGCCTTTCCAAGGCGAAACCTTTAATAACCCACGATCTCCTACCTCGAACTCCAACGGTTTAAGCCTATTATCAGCATAGCTCCTTTGATGATCCCTTGCCGCTTTGAGCTTCTCCTTTATCAACACTTCCTTATCAGTTGTTTCTTGTACCAGTTCGGGTCCAATCAAACTACTTCCTTCAATATCTGCCCATATAACAGGCGATCTACATTTCCTTCCATACAAAGCTTCGAACGGAGCACACCAAATTCTCAAATGATAACTACCACCAAAATCGATAACACATTCCCTCATTATATCCTCCAAAGTCTGAACCATACTTTCACTTTGTCCATCCGCTTGAGGATGCTAAGCAGTACTCAAATCTAATCGCGTCACTAACACTTTCTGCAGCGTCTGCCAAAACCACGAGGTAAATCATCCATCTAAATCTGAGTTGATCGTCACCAGAATTCCATTCCTTGCTATTATCTCATCACTATAAATCCTTGCCAACTTCACCTCTTGAAATCTCTTGTATAGCTAGAAAATGAGCTACTTGGTCAGTCTATTGACCATCACCCAAATTACATCATACTCACTACTTTGACCTTGGAAATTTACTGATAAAATCCATGGTGATTATATCTCATTTTTACTCAAGTATCTTAGGTTGTTGCAGCAAGCCAAAAGTCTTTGACATCGCAGCTTTCACCTCTTAAACAGATCCAACAATTGCTAACATAGGTAACTATATCTTTTTTTACACGTGGCTACCAATACATGTCTCCAAGGTTATAGTACGTCTTATCCGCTCCCGGATGTACCAAGTACCTTGATGTATGAGCCTCATTCATTACTACCGTTCTCATCATTCCCTACTAACAGAACTCATATACGATCCATAAAGTACAAACTCTCGTCCTCCTTCTTTTCCATATGTCAATCTAACCCATGAAGCCTTTCTGCGAGTACGTTCTCTTGCTTGAACGCCTCACTTTGGGCTGCCAATATCATTCCTCTTACTCCATACTGAATGGTCATAGCCATCGCTCGAACACGTCTAGGTTTCACTCGTTCCTTTCTACTCAACGCATCAACCACTACATTCGATTAATCGAAGCGCCACACAAATCATTCTTCAAAGTCTAGAAAGCATCTTCTCGTTCTGCGCCCCACTCATACTTTTGATTCCTCTCAGTTAGGGAAGTATGGGGTTTAACAATCTTAGAAAAGTTTGCGATGAAACGTAGGTAAGTAACCTGCCAATCCTAAGAATAATCATATCTCGGATGGTGTCAGCCTGCACGCTTACTCGGGTCCGGACATGTCTGTGAAATACGTTATGGTTAACCACGTGACCAAGATAATGCACTTCTTCCAACAAAAACTCACACTTAGAAAACTTAGCATACAACTTCTCCTTCCCTTAGTGACCCAACACAAACTTCCATGAACTTCAATGTTCACATCCTTCGACTTTGAGTAGGCCAGAATGTCATCAATGAATACGATGACAAACCTACCTAAGTACGGTTAGCAACCCGGTTCATTAAGTCCATGAAAACCGCTGGTGCATTGGTTAATCCGAAAGGCATAAAGGTAAACTCAAAATGTCCATACCTTGTTCGAAATGCGGTCTTTGGAATGGCATCCTCATGCACTTGTAGCTGATGATAACTTGACCAAAAATCTATCTTTAAGAAAGGACACGCTCCTCATAACTGATCAAACAAGTCATCAATCCTAGGGAGTAGATAACAGTTTTTAACAATTAATTTGTTCAACTCCCTATGATCAATACACATGCAAAAAGAACCATCCTTCTTCTTCATAAATAACACCGATGTTCCCCACATAAAATGAATAGGTCATATGAAACCCTTGTCTTCGAACTCTTGAAGTTTTTCAGACAATTCTTGCATTTCCGAGGGTGCTAGATGATATGGAGACTTCGCGGCTGGTGTCGCTCCATGAACCAAATCTATTCGGAACTCAACTTGTCGTTGTGGTGGTCATCGAAAAATCTTCCGGAAACACATCAGTAATATCGCGCGCTACTGGTATATCACTTATCTTAGGTTCATCTACCTTAGCGTTCATTAGGGCTTTGGCGGCTCCCAAAGTATGTTCCCCATGAACTCGAAATATCTCATCACCTTCCAACGGTATTCTAACCACCTTCTCATAACATACTATTACAAAATTCCTCTTGGACAACCAGTCCATTCCCACAATCACATCAAAGCTTCCACGACTCAACGGTATCAACGAACTCCAAAGGTTACAAACAATCGAATAGGATAACAAACGAATTTCGAGTCAAAGGCTAGAATACATATAGGAGATTCCACATATGCAAATAGACATGGATCAAATGACATAAGAATCCTTTGAAAGAAAGGATACGTATATGCACCGAGTGAAAGCGCAACCGAAAGAAAATCAACAGGCGTACCACGACAAATGAACACAAAAAAATATCAATACGAAAGACGGAAATTCTTATACCAATTATCGACTTTACTCGAAAGGTCAAAATAAATAATGTTTTTATAAAAATCAATTTAAATTAAGAAAGTCACTTTAAGTATAAAAATCATTTTAAATAATAATGAAATTGTCTTAAATGTAATCTTAACAAAAATTTCATTCTGGTTGTCATAAAAAAAATCTAGAGATGGTTATCTAATGGTGTATCACACCTTAACACTATAAATCACTTTAAACTTGCTTTTTCTATTTACAAAGATCATGTTATACATAGTTTTCTCCAAACACCAACACAATACTTCCAATGGGTTTTTATAATTAGATATTAGTTATAAAATAGGTTACTCAAACAAAGGACACCATAATACCAAAAGGGATCGTAAAACACCGTACAGACTCTAACACAATTCTATTGTTTGAAAACGAAAGAAAATGCCAGAAACCATATACTCAAAATAAAATCAAACGAACTCGTACAAGAAAACTCATGCAAGAACGATACGTACCCGAAAAGAAAACTTAAGGTTCTTATCCAAATAATGATCACAGAGCAAACATAAAGCATCGATACAAAACACGTTCGCCAACGGTTAAACGAAAACCAAGGATATACCAACCAAGGGATAATGATACCACACTAATAATTAGGCCACAATTAGATGCTTAAAAGAAACGTTTGATACTCATACGAGTAATCAATGCAACGAAAGAACTAACAAATCGTGCCTATATCCGAAAGAGCAAATTTCAAACAACCAATATACATCGAGACGTCGAATAGGTACAAAACCGGGTATCCTTACTAACCAAGTACGATGAAGGGATGCTAAGCTTAGATATAGGAAATCGGAACAAACAACCGAGCAAACAAGAAACCTCTATAATATCAATACCAGGTATCCGCAATTACTAGATGGAAGGGAAACTTACTATCCATAACAAACTCAACTTAATATAATCCTCCAATTATGGTAAGAGGAATAATTCTCCTACCTACCACCATCCATTTTTTTTTTCCTTATTATGAATACACATATAATCCGTGTAAAGTGGAAGAGAGTATGACTATGAAGAAAGTAGGTGACCAAACGATTGGAGTGATTCAGAGAAGAAGGATCGACAAGAAAGGGAATGTTTTTAGGTTCCAAGAATACCACACCTCGGATGAAGAAGAAGAAGAGCTGAGTGAGCACCCTCCTTACAATAAATATGGATTCGCGGATCATCCACAACTCCAAATGGAAGACCAAAGGAACAAGTTTGTACCTTACCCATTACCACCACAAGAAGGCAATATGAATGGTTGGTTGATTAATGATGCTAACGATTCAGACGTTGAGTCTACGGCTAGTAATCAACCCATGAGCTTGACGATGGAAGACATTGGTGGGAGCTGAGTTCGACCTCGACCCGACTACTCGTGCAATCGATTTGATTTAGGATGTTTAGTGTTTCTTTCTATCGTTTGAACCATGTTAGGAAATGTTATTTTCGATTATAGGATTTATCTTGTGTACTATGTGCCTTATTAAATGTGTTATGTGTTGCCATGATGTGTTGATTTCAAGAAGTGTTTTCCTTAGGTGCGAGTAACCGCTGAAAGGGGGCATCTATAGTTCTGGTGTACAAAACATAATTATAACATGCGCACATCATTAAAAGGACTTGCAAGTATGATTACAGTAATTTGGGCGTTGACACAGTATTGGGTTGTTATGCTTGTACGTATATAGTATTGGGAGAAATGTAATATCATGGTTTATGAAATCTGTAGTATATCGTCTAATATATATAATCCCATGTCTTATCAGAAACATGGTTCAAACACGACAACCTAACAACCCTCCTGATATCACAGAAATCATTGCTCAACAACTTCAGAACATCATACCGAACATCGTAACTCAAGTGACTAACAACCTCAACAATGGCAATGGTAATGGAAATGGTGGAGGAAACAATGGTTGCACCTACAAAGGATTTGTAGCATGTGGACCTTGAGACTTTGACGGAACTGATGGTGCGGTGGTGTTGACTAGATAGATTTGATTCCTGGAGCGACGCCCGTAGCAAAGTCGCCATATCGACTAGCGCCTTCGGAGATGCAAGAACTGTTAGAGCAACTTCAAGAGTTGCAAGACAAGGGATTTATTCGGCCAAGTCACTCACCATGGGGAGCGCCAGTTTTGTTTGTCAAGAAGAAGGATGGATCGTTTCGCATGTGCATAGACTATCGTGAACTGAATAAGATGACCATCAAGAATCGTTATCCACTCCCGAGGATTGACGATTTGTTTGACCAACTTCAAGGAGCGCGCTACTTCTCTAAGATAGACCTTCGATCTGGTTATCATCAGCTGAGAGTGCAGGATGATGATATCTCGAAGACCGCGTTCAGAACACGATATGGGCATTTTGAGTTTACGGTTATGCCATTTGGATTAACAAATGCACCCGCAGTTTTCATGGACTTAATGAACCGAGTTGAAACCCCCCCCCCCGTACCTGGATAAGTTTGTCATAGTGTTTATTGACGATATCTTGATATACTCAAAGACGAAGGAGGATCATGAAAATCATTTGAGATTGATGTTGGATTTGCTAAGGAAGGAGAAGCTGTATGCGAAGTTCTCCAAGTGCGAGTTCTGGTTGCAAGAGGTACATTTTCTTGGACACGTGGTAAATCACGACGGTATTCACGTGGACCCAAGTAAGATTGAGGCGGTGAAAAGTTGGAAAGCCCCTACTGAAACATTGATGTAAGATTCATTTCTGAGTGCGGCTGGATATTATAGACGTTTCATTGAGAATTTCTCCAAGATTGCTAAACCCCTTACTTCGTTGACTCAGAAGAATCAGAAGTATGAGTGGGGTGAGAAGCAGGAGGAAGCTTTTCGAACGTTGAAGGACAATTTATGTAATGCACCAATATTGTCATTACCGGATGGAGTAGAAGATTTTGTGGTTTATTGTGATGCGTCAAACCAAGGATTGGGATGTGTTCTTATGCAAAGGGATAAGGTAATCGCCTATGCATCAAGACAATTGAAGAGCTACGAGAAGAACTACACGACTCACGACTTAGAGTTAGGCGCGGTGGTGTTTGCGCTAAAGATTTGGAGGCATTATTTGTATGGAACAAAGAGTGTTATCTATACAGATCATAAGAGCCTTCAACACATATTCGATCAGAAGGAGTTGAATATGCGTCAAAGGAGATGGTTAGAGCTGTTTAGTGATTATGAATGTGAGATTAAGTACCATCCTGGTAAAGTAAAGTAGTAGTGATGCTTTAAGTAGAAAAAGGAGAGAGTGAAAGGCCTCGACGAGTTGCGAGCGATGGGGAATAATCGGCTGTGATAATTCATTCCGGAGTTAAAGGACTGATATTGGCAGCTCAAGTTAAAGCGTTTAAGGATGAAAATGTGATAGCTGAAGGATTGAATGGTATGGACCAACAAATGGAAAAGAGAGAGGATGGAAGCCTACACTATATGGATCGTATATGGGTTCCATTAGTGGGCGGTGTAAGAACCAAGATCATGGACGAAGCTCATAAGACGAGGTACTCTGTGCATCCCGGAGCGGACAAGATGTACTATGATCTTCGAGACATGTATTGGTGGCCGGGTATGAAAAAGGAGATTGCTATTTATGTTAGCAAGTGTTTGACATGCGCAAAGGTGAAGGCGGAGCATCAAAGACCGTCAGGTTTATTGCAACAACCTGAGATACCTGAGTGGAAGTGGGAGAAAATAGCTATGGACTTTATAACAAAGTTGCCAAGGTCAAGTAGTGGTCATGATGCGATTTGGGTCATAGTTGATAGGTTGACCAAATTGGCACATTTCTTGGCAATACGAGAGGATTATAGTATGGAAAAGTTAGCAAGGTTGTACATCGATGAGATTGTTGCACGACATGGTGTACCAACATTGATTATTTCTGATAGGGATGGACGTTTTACGTCAAGGTTTTGGCAAACGATGCAAAAAGCGTTGGGAACGCGTTTAGATATGAGTACGGCTTATCATCCTCAGACGGATGGACAAAGCGAGCGTACAATACAAACGTTAGAGGATATGCTAAGAGCGTGTGTGATTGATTTTGGTGGAAGTTGGAATATTCATTTGCCATTGGCTGAATTTTCCTATAACAATAGCTATCATTCGAGCATTCGTTGTGCTCCTTTTGAGGCGTTGTATGGAAGGAAGTGTAGGTCGCCGGTATTGTGGGCTGAGATAGGAGATAGCGGATTAATTGGACCGGAGTTGGTGCAAGAAACAACTGATAAAGTGGTTGTGATTAGAGATAGGCTTAAAGCTGCTAGAGATCGTCAGAAGAGCTACACAGATAATAGAAGGAAACCTTTAGAGTTTCAAGTTGGTGATCATGTAATGTTGAAAGTCTCACCTTGGAAAGGTGTAGTGCGGTTTGGAAAGAAAGGAAAGTTAGCTCAGATTTGTCTTCAAATTCTTCAAACCCCTCCCCCCCCCCCCCCCCCCCCCCCTTATTTTTTTTTATTCCCCCCTTCCCCCCCCCCCCATCCCTCTCCTTTTTTTTTCCTTTCCCCCCTTCCTTTCCCCCCCCCCAAAAAAAAATTCCCTTCTTCCCCCATTCCCCTTTCTTCTCATCGAGAGGATTGGTCCTGTGGCCATATAAGTTGAGATACTGAAGAATTAGTGGTGTGCATGACTAAAACAAAAACTTTCATTGTCGTATCTAAAGAAGTGTTTGATGATGCAATTTGCATGTGCCGTTTGGGATGAGGATTAAGGTAGATAAGACTTATTGTTTTGTACCGAGAGCTTTACGAGATTATGGACCGTAAGGTCAAAACTCTTAAGTGTAGTAAAATACTAATGTAAAGTGCGATGGAATTCCGAGCGTGGACCAGAGTTTACCTGGGAACGTGAGGATCATATGAAGGCTAAGTATCCCTAGTTGTTTGAGAATGCTATTGTCGAGACTAATGGTTAAAATCTCGAGACGAGATTTCCTAAAGGAGGGGATACTATGACAAATGAGATTTTAGCAGGTTAGTTAAAGCCTGTATAATTCAGTTTATGTGTGTCATTATGTGTTTTATATGTGTATGAGATGGAAGTACATGAGTGATGAATCATGGTACTTGTGGAAATGAAATCATTTGAAAGCTTTGCGTAGTTTCAAATGTCGTGTACGTAATATTCTGTGTACGTACTATGTATATGTAATTCATATTATATATATTAGTTTAGTATTTTATAGATTTTAGAGTGCTTTCTATTTTTAAAAATAGTTAGAATCGAAGGTTAGTTTGAAAACTAGTTAGAAAGTTCAAGGTTTAGCAAAATAATTAAAGGTTTTTACTTAGAATTAAAGTAAATGTATAATAAATAAATAAAAGAAAAAAAAATATAATTAAAAGGGTGGTTGTGTGGATCGGCCGAACAAGGAAAAAAAAGGGAAAGAATCCCAATTTGATTACAACTTGTTTTTGGTAATTATCTTTTCCTAAGCCTATAAATACAAATCATAACTTAATCAAAAATCACTTTTTTCTCCTCTCCTCTCTCCTTGGCCGGTCGAACAACACAAAGAACAAAGGGAAACCCAAAATTTTTTAGGGTTTTGATTTTCAAGAGTTAAGGTAATGTTTTCTAAATCCTTTTTCAATTCAATTGATTTTATTTAACGTAACAATCATTAAGGATGGATTAGGTTATTGTAAATAATCTGTAATTAAGAGGTTTTGATCATCAAAAATCGTTTTAGGGTTAATAATTAGGGTTTTGGGTAAGTTAATTAGGGTTAATTATGCTAAATTCGGAATAGAAATCTGAGCAGAATTTTAGGTCATCTTGCGAGAGCCATATCTCGGTCATACAGATAGATTTTATTGATTTTCTTGAGCCTAAAATTAACTACAGAGAGTCTACTTTCCAAACCAAGTGATTTCATGAATTAAAAGTGAATGGAAGTTAGTCAAATTAATCAAACAAGATTCATTGACAAAACTGAGTTTTCGGGGTAGATTCTGAGTTGTGTTTGTGAGGTCAAAAACCATATCAAAACGTCTTTTTAATTAATGGTTTTGCTATTGTAGCAAGTTCAGATGTTTATGATTTTCTTGAATTTTTGTAGAATTTTCCTAAGTGTTTAAATGGGTCTGCTCAAGCTAAACTTTTTGAAGGTCGAATCAGGTCAAATTCTAAACACTTTGTGATGTTGAATTCTTATAAAATGGTTACACTCACTATTATTTTTATCCAAAAATCATAAAAGCTCACAACTCATTGGGGAGCTATGGGATATGAGGAGAAGAACCGATTATGTGTTTAAGTATTTTATTTAGAGTCATCTTGTGACTATAAAAATTAAGTAAAAAGCAGAAAGTTAAGAAGTAAAGTTTATGAGGTAATTTGAGGTTAGCAAGTATGAGGAGTATATAGAAGATTTGAATCAAGATAGGATATAGAGTATCCATCATTGTGATTTTTACATCGACATGGGTGTGTGACCTAATCGATGGTAACATATGTGTGTATTGTTTTGTTTAGATTCTTTGCAAAATTAAGTAAAGGAATTGGAATTTGTTTTGCATCAGGTGAGTTTTACAGTCCCACTTTTTACTTATATTTTAGGATGGAAATGATGCAAAACTGTTTTTGAATTATGAACCGTGATATGTGTTTTTAAGTGTCGAACTATATGATTGTTATGTGCTATTGCTATATGATATTAATTATGGTAAGGCATGTGTATGTGAGGATGACATGACCTTGTGTGAGACCCAAACGGACTTAGCTAGTCAAGTGGGTCAGTCTTGCGCGGAGATATTATGGGACGGAGGGGTACGATCCACCCCAGATATATGTGAATTTATTTTGTGATAGAATACCCATGCATATATGTTCATAAATGTTGTTGTTGTTGATCGCGGTGTCATAAGTGAGTCTTAAACCTGTAACTCTCACCAACAATTATGTTGATGTTTTTAGCATCATTTTTAGGTGAGCAAAACATGTGAAGAGTTAGGAAGAGGAGTTAGCTGGACCATAGGCTTGCATGTGGAGTTTATGAAATATCTGTTTTAGTTTTCATTTGAACTTGTCATGTTTTATTCTTCATGCATTATATGTTGGATTTTTGTTTTGGGCGTTGTCATAACACGCTTTGGATCTTGAAGTTTATTGAATGTTATTTTTAGTTTTCTCTATTTTGACGCCTTGTGTTATGATGATGCCTATTGATCATGCCTTACGATTCCACCTTGGCGGGGTGTGACAATTCCCCAGAATGCGAAGCCAAAAACTTGATGTGGTCGTCGTTAGACTTCTACACGAAGTTTTACAACTACCTAGGCAGAGCACCTAATCGTTGTAGTAGTAGTATAGGCAAGACTCGGGGGGTTGTTATCGTTTACTCGAGGAATAGGTTAGGAAGGCTTGATCACGGTCTAACAAAATTCTAGGGGTTGAGGGAAGATTCTTTTTGTATTTTTATGTTTTATGGAAAGCAAGTAAATCATACAATTGAGAGGATAGTTGGTTTTAGCTATTAAACTAAATATAAACTACGCTACTGGTGATAACAATATAATAAAAGACTGTGTTTATTTAATCATGTATTACTCCCTAGATTTCTTCTCCTAGTGTTGTTGCCTTGTCACACTTGTGATAATCTGTGTAATTATTTCCTAAGTCATGACCGAATTACACCGAACCCGCCGTCTACTTAGTATTCCGTTAAGGCAACGCACAAGTAAGGTAGTATGAAGACTATTACAAGGCCCCTAAGGGTATACTAAGTGCATGTGAAATATATTAAGAGTGGATCAACCATATTAGGGGGCAAGGTAGTATGAAGCATATTACTCGATGGTATCCTTTTTACATAATCATGTTTTCCTAGACATATCAACAACGATACAGACAAAAGCTGGTTTTCTAATGTAGGATATCACTTTTCACAGCCACGGTGATGATTCTTGGATTTGGCTAGTTTCTAGAGAGAGAAACACATGGAGAGGTTTTCTAGAGAGAGAAACTATATGTGTAAAATTGAAAATGAATAATGACTAGCTACCTCTTCCAAAGTTGGAAGAGGTATTTATAGTTCTTACAAATACAGGGTATTAATACCCGGTTCAAAACTGAAAATCATACGATTAACTATTAAACTATGAGCTATAATAAACAGTAAAATACACGGGGTGACCGAGTCTTTTTCTAATATCTAATAATCTCTCCCTAAGGGAGGTCACCCCTAAAAATACTAAACTTAATCACTTTAGTCTTTAGCTTGTAGACATTTGATTCTTTATTTGATATCTTGTACATTTGGGGTAGTGATCTTTTGATTCATCATTGACTTGTCTTTGATTGTGATCTTGAGCTTTCTTGAGATCATCAGTTGTGACGGCGTTACGTTGTATCTGTGACGCCGTCTCCAGCCGCTGAGAACATTATCTTGAGAGATGTTGGCGTAGGTTCGTAGTCTTGTCGGTTTTCTTCTCCAAATGAGCTTAAGTCAGTGTATTCTTCCAAAGCCATCTCAAAATGCAAAAATACCTAAAAGGAAAGATTAAGTACCTATTTAAGGGCATAAACACACAATTAGAGGGGTTTTTTTAATACGACCCTAAAATAAGTGTATAAAATGACACCTCATCAAATCCCCCCTACCCAATTAGGTTTTGCTTGTCCTCAATCAATAGGCTTTTTCTACCTAGACTATAAGAATATGAGGGTCATTTTCACTATCTTTAAAAGTATTTTTACAACCAACCTTCTAGACACTCGTAATTAAACAGCACGAAAGTATACTCTGTGCAACCTCAACATATGTTTTTTAGGTTTCTCTTTTTCACAAGGGGGTGTATAATAAATTATTACATAAGGGGCGGGGAAGGAAGGGGAGGGAAAAGGAAAAATCAACACCTCATTTCCTGTCATAGCATATTGAAATTACCTTAGGGCTTGTAAAGGATTCAAAAACCTCCACCTCCGGTTTGCAAGGCATCTTTTTCTTACCTATCTAAGAGGTCTTTTAAAAGGGTTGTAGGGTGTAGGTGCAAGATAACATATAATGGAATCAGAATTGGATGGATACATTTGGGTGAGCTTTGGGTGAATTTAGAGTGGATGGGTTTGCTAATTATTTACACGGAATACATTTGGTTTGGTTCGCTAAGCCAAGACTCGGTCGAGAAGATCTACAAACTCTAAACAACTCTACAATCAATCTCTTTCTTTCTCTCTTTTTTTGAATAAACTGAATACATTCACGTGGGGTTTTATAATACATACAATACACTTGAGTCTTTTACATGCTCGATATTTACAATCTATCTAATGACCCGATTTGAGGTGGATCAAAATAACATGGAGATTATCTAACAAATACATGGGGGTATTGACTTAACTTGTCTTCACCATTCTTCCGTGAAATAAATACTACCATGAATCTCAATTGTCACAAAACTGTATTTATAAACGATTAAGACTTAGAGCAAAACTTTTTGTACTCAATAATTAACTTGGGTTTAAACATAATTATGTACTAAAGGCGGAGTACATACCAAGGTCGGGCTTAAGGCTTTTTGGGTTTAACGATTGGTTTAAGGGTGACAATGCTCTACATTAATTATTTTCGGAATCCACCAGAAAATTACAAGAACCGTGAAAAAGGATAGGCTCAGAGGGTTGTACTAGGGGTATCATCGCACTAATGATGAGTGAAGGCAGGGTGTGGGATAGTTATATGGTCGGTTTTTGTGACCATCATAACAATTAACAGATTTAACACATGGGTTGAATCCATTATGCCTCTTATATCATATCCCTAATACTTACTATGCGGTCTCGGGATGCATCACAATAACAAGTTCTAGAATTTAATACACTACCGGTACACTCATATGAATTTTACTAACACCAAACATTCCAGAAATGGTGACAAGGCAATGCATTACATGGTGTCTAAGACGGATAGATAGGCAGCCTGCAGATCAAACTTAACTAGAAGCGGGTTGGTGGGGTAAAGATAAAATTACTTGGGGTACCAATGATGGGTAACCTAATTCCTAAAGAGCTAAGGGCGAACCTCACATTTTTGGGTGAATTCTGAGGGTGATTGTGCTAGTCAATAAATTCCTATCATGGAAGCTAATTAATACTTGGGTTTCGTTGGTATGTGTCGTAATTAAAAATATTTAAATTTGGTAAAAAAAATTAACCTTTTTATGCATTTTCGTTATATTTACCCTTTCATTTTTAAGGACAAAGCAAATGGCAAATGAAAGAATAGTTTCTAAGGCTTATTTCCCCCTACACTTAAGTTAACATTGTCCCTAATGTTCTATAGAAGTACCCGTAAAAACGAATAAAGGGAAAAGGAAACAAGGAAAAGAAACTAGTACTCCCCTGTTAGGAATTATGGACTTCTACAACTTAATACCGTTGATTTAATTTAATACTGCTAGCTTTGGAAGTTAGTACTGCTAGTTCAACTTGATGCTGTTATTGAAGAACTTAGAAAATAATCTAAGTCATTAGTGCTGCTAGTTATAATAGTTAGTGCTGCCAGTACAAATGTTAGTACTGCCAGATTAGTTAGTACTGTTAGTTAATATTTTGTACTGTTAGTATTATATAGTTAGTAATGCTAAAGTGATATGCATGAGTTATATTAGGAATAGATATGCATTATCATTGTACGCGTTTTGTAAGCCCATTAGTGTTTCCTTGGTGTATAAAAAGAACCCTATGACATAGTTAGAGATATCAATTTTCACAGCAAACACATTGATAAGTGTAAAATACACATATCTGTTTGTACCTAAAATAACCCAATTAAACCCAAAACAGACTTAAAATGGCAAAAATATACTTGTTTTTGTGTTTTGTGTGTGCAGGTACGGATATATCAAAAATCACATGAAAACCGTCAAAAACGGGCAAACACGGACACGAGAAACGGAAGAGCACAAGAGAAGCCAAAGATTCAAAGCCAAAGCCAAGAAAAGTCAACCCTTGGTCAATTCTCAGTCAACAAAAGTCAACCAATAAAAGACAAAGACTCAAAATGTCTCAAATCAACCCTCCAAGTTTCTAAAAGTTACACAAATGGTCCCTAAACCTTCAATGGGCCAAAACCCTTAAAACCACACCCGGATCCCAAAAGCCCATTACCCTTAGACCATCTACCCTTTTATAAAACCACAAGGACCATTCCTGCCAATATTCAAAATCCTTTTACACTACAACCTTTATAAACCAAACACAAGGGCCAATTTTGCCAAAGTCCCAAAGTTTAAATATAACTTACCCGTTTATAGTTAAAAAGGGCGCGAAGCCATTTCACTATTCACCCGTCTTCCCCATTTTTACCCACAGGTTAAAACAAAGGGCTTTTCAAAATTGAAGGTCAAGGACGACAATTCAAGAGCTTGTTTACACAATGGCAAGGTTAATTATGTCAAATGAAGGGCTCTAATTGATCACTTAAGCATCAAAGCCACGTGGCTATGGAAGAAAGCACAAGGAGAGGTGGGTTTTACTCTTGGATCACTCAGAGAAGTAGCACAAGCTGTCACATCAAGAATGACAGCTTGGCAATCCTTAAATGTCCACACTTGATCCAACGGATGAGATCATTGATCCAATGATTGAAGAAATGGATGGTGAAGATTAGAAGAGGCGTAGTGTAGGATTGTTTATTTCATAACACGGTGATGATTCTTGTGATTGGGCTAGTTTCTAGAGAGAGAAACACATGAGAGAGAATATCTAGAGAGAGAAAATGTATTTTCTATGAAAAGAGTAAATGACTAGCTTGCCTCTTCCAAAGTTGGAAGAGGTTATATATAGTTCTTACAATATACCGGGTATTAGAACCCGACTTAATACTGAAAAACGTACTATAATATTTAAACTATGAGCTATCAATAACAGTTATTAAAAATACACATGGTGACTGATATGTGCTAAATTTACACATATCTTGTTACCTCTAAAAAAAGAGTTAAATGACCAAAAAACAGACATAAACTCCCTCAATAATATGTTGTTTTGCATTAGTAGGTGCAGGACTGGATATCATCAAAAGACAAAAAACCAAGCCATAATGACAAAACTAAGAATGGAATGGAAAAGACTCGTGAGAATCAATGGCAATAGTCCAAAATACCAAAAGTCAGAGTCAATACTGAACGAAATACTATTGAATGCAATCTTAAACCCATCTGTGGGCCGAGGGAAAGCCAATAGTATATGTTATGAAGACTGTTGATGACCAATGGGCCTCAATCAATTTCACAGCCATTTGTGTGCAATATGACAAAGACTGTGAAGACTTTGAAGCGCCAAATCCTAGCCAGTTAAGCCAATCTAGCCATTGTTACACACAAAACCCATCTTCCATAATCTTTATTGGGCTTGAAAAAGCCCAATAACCAAACCTGTACCTTATTGGGCCCAAAACCCAAACCCAGTGGGCCCAATACAAGCCCAATACACAAACCCAAGCCCATTACTGGCCCAGAAACAATTTTTATAAACCTTAGGGACTAGAACTGTCATTTTTTAAAGTGTTTTATAAAAGAAAAATGGTGAAATAAAGAGAGGGACTAAAACTGCCAAATGGCAATTCTTTTATTATGTTTAAAGGCAAGGACCATTTTTGCAATTTCATAAACCTTTCTTTATTCTTTTAGTTATAAAAACAGAGGGACCAAACATGTCACTTTCCAAACTCTTTTATAACTATTTTTCGGCTTAAAATGAAATGAATATAGAAAGAAAGATGAGGGGTTGTTTTTGCCTCTTCCCCATTCTTTTCGTTTAAACCCCTGAACCATAACTGTACTCACCCCCCTTGGCGCCAAAACCTTATACCACCTCTCCCACTGTTTTCTTGCCAAACCACCACCCCAGTACACTTCCCAGCCTACCCCTCACCATTTCCCACCTCCCCATTACCCCTATAACCCTTCCCAGTTGAAAATACACAAAAACCCGCACCCCTCCAATGGCTGAGATGAAGAGAAGTGAATGAAGGGCTAGGATTGCTTGGGAAGCTTTGTACTCTCACAACAAGCTCATCCCAAGACCAAGTGAAGGCTGAGAGCTTCTATAAAAGAAAAAAGAGCAAGCCGAAAACCACACCCTTTTTATATACGTTTTAGTGTAATTTTACTTTTAAAAAGTCTTTTATTAAGCATCTTAGTGTAATCCAGTTCATTTGAAAAGCTTATGCTGTAATTCATTCAGTTTTAATAAAAGTTAAGAATTTCTTGTTATTTTAATGTTCGAAATTTAAAGTTTAATGTTAGTTGATTATATCTGTTTAAGTTGTTTTAAAAAGTGTTAAAAGTGATCAAACTTCACTTATTATATTTTATCTCAGCCTTCATTTCACTAAAAAAGGATAAAAACCCGAATTCATACTTTAAAGGGGTGTTTGGCAAAATTGTCAAAATGGGTTGTTTTGTGTGTGGAGTGGGTCAAACACACTCAGCCACTTTTGGCTGAGTGTGTGGGTTTAATTAGCCCAAAAGTGTTATAATTTTCAGTTAAAAAATGAGCTTTTAGCTCTTTCATTTTCTGTCAAGGTTTTGTTGCAAGAGAAAAATAAGGACCAAACCACTTAAGCTGATGGAAACAGCTTAAGTACCATTTTTGAGCTCATTCAAGTCACCAAAATGTTTTTTTTTAAGGATCCCTTGTTGCTGTCCCTTTTACTTTGACAATATAAGTCAAAGTTTGGCTTTGCAATTTTTTTTTTTTAAAAAAACCCTCAATTTTAAGCTGCAATATCAGCAGCTTATATTGTTTTCTAGACCCTCATTTTTTGGAAATAAGCCAAGTAGCCATTAATATAAATCTGTTTGGGATTGGAATTTGGAAAAACTCATTTTTGGGCTTATTTTCATAAGCTTAAAAAGGGGCCCTTGTCCACTGCTCTTTTGCCCTGGTGCTGAGCACCTAGATTCAGCACTCTTTATCTTGCTAATTTTGTATTAAGCACTTAGTTATTTTAGCTTTTATATGTAGCTTATTACTAGTTCTTTAAGCTCCCAAAATCTTATAGCTTATCTCCCTTTCTAGGTTAGCTTAATTTAGGCCTTAAGTAGGCCTTTTTCTGTTTTTTTATAAACTGTCATTATAGCTATTTAAGATTTCAGCTTATTTTAGGGCTTATTAGATTTCCTTAGCTTATATTTAGGACTCCCCTTAGCCTTATTAACTGTCCCCCATAGTTGTAGCTTATTTGGCAGCTTAAATCCCAAAAGCCAAGAAAAATAAGCTCATAAGCTTAATAAGCTTCTGCAGCCCCAAAAGCTTAAATTTCTGGCTTATTTAGTGAGATTGAGACTAAGTGCTTATTATGAAAATTGTTCCCCTTAAGCCCTTTAACAAGTTTGCTTTTATAGCTTTTGTCAAATAAGCACTTTGGACCAAGTTTGCAATCGGGGTGGTGTGCAGGGACCAATTGTGTAATTTTCTATTTTATAGTTAGTATTGTTAGTCCCTGTGGTTAACTACCCTATTGCCTCGTTAGTCCTTGCAGTCCTTTCACTGTTAGTCCTTAGAGTTAACTTTTGTTAGTTTTATTTAATTTAAATAATTAAATTAGGTTTATATTTAATAAGTTTAATTACTTTTTATTTAAACAGTAACTTTTAGGCATTTTTAT
>BQNB010086245.1:0-28247 GCA_026074375.1 Tanacetum coccineum | reverse complement strand
TTGTTTTTTTGTTTTGTGTCGGTTTTTTAGTTTTTATTGTAATGGGATGAGGCCCAACAAGATAATAACAAGAACAATATACGTGTTGCACTAGACGGTTATTTATAAGTTAAGAATTGTTATAACATTTAAAATTAAAAAAGATAACTTAATAAGCTGAAATGACACAATTTTTTAATAAGCATGGTTTTTACTGCTGAACTCTTATCAATGTGTTGGCTGGTTTAATCGGTATCGTTCATAAAATATGTTGTTTGCTTGACATTAGCCCTTTTGTGATTTATAAGTTCAGTGATATAATGTCAAACCTGTTCAGTCTCTTTTAATTGCTAAATCTACATCATGGAAGTCAAACTATGGACTCACAATTCAGAAACTTATAACACAATTCAAAACATAATAATCCACACTTAGAGATACTGTTGGAAACACGAAAAGTGTCGGTCACTTCCAAGTTGTAATAATTCTTAGCTCGTAGTTAGTATAATGATTAGATTAGTAATCTAGTCCGGCCCAAGGCCCATGGGTGACCCAACTAGGCCCATGGCCGGCCATGGTTAGGCTATTTATACACCCTCTCCTAGTCTTGGAGAGGGTTGGTTGTTCCATTTTTCCATTACACTTCATTAATACATTCATCCATTTTCCATCCAATTTATCTCTAACATCACAACCCACATCTCACTCTTGTTCTTGGTTTGATCTTAAGATTACTAGTATTCTACACGAATCCAAGCCCACCAAAAGTTTACCATTTGAAGCCCAAATTTGTCTTGGCCCATTTAAAGCCCAATAAGACTTTAGTCCGTTTCAAGCCCAATACCATTTGGCCCAATGTTTAAGCCCACCGATTAATATTATTTAACCCGGTTTAAAGGCACATTGGACCGAGACTAAGTTTGAATTTTGTTTGACCCTCGTCTCGCGTTTGACCACAACGATATATTTTTTCACAACTTTTTATCAATAAAACACTAAAAGATTTGAAATTTCAAATATCAAAATGAAAAGGTTTTAAATAATTCAAAAAGTTCACAAATTTTAAAGTGTTTAAAACTTAATAACTTTTTCAAAAGTATTAAAGTTTTTAAAATTCACAAAAATGAACGAATTATTTAAATAAGGATTAAAAAGGATATAATTAATTGTGTAAATTTTATACGATTTTAAATATCTCGTAAACTTAATCTCAAAAACCTTGAACTTAGATGATTAGATCGTTGACTTAGTTTGACCAAGTCTATGGATTTTAACCGTTGACTTTGACTGTGTCGTTGATCGTTGACCATTGACCAAGTTTGACTTTCTCAATCCCGTGCTTATTAAATTATTTTGATATGAAATTGATTATGTGTTCACATGTATTAATACTTGTTCTATCTGTTATCTGTGAAAATGTCAAAAATAGTTTTATCAAATATTTTTATATCGTGAAACTTGCAAAAGATCTACATTGTTGTGAAAAGTGGTTCAACATATAAGAATATTTCGAATTAAACTATCTTTCTCATTAAATGTGTTATATTGGATATCTCTCTCGTAACTTTCACCACAATGCACTAGTGTATTATTTATAATACTCATGGTCGATCTTTGGATTAACCCCACTAGTGAAGTGGATTATACTAGTACTTGTACTACGTGTGGTATTCCCGAGGCACTTAATCTCGTACGAGATATTTTCCAAAAATAATAGTAATGATGTGTCCATATTTTATAAACTTTATTGCTACAGATTTTTACACGTCATTATCTATTGATTTTCAAAATAACACAAAGCCTTTGCAAACGGAATTTCCAAGATAAAAGTTCTTTTGAGTCCACTTTGAAATAATTTGACTAAGAGTTACTGATAAATCAAGATGGCTATTAGGGCTAGTTATCACCTTAAAGCTGATAATGCATCCCTTTAGAAAATCAATGTATCTTTGGGGCTCAACTTTATTTTTCTAAAAGAAAAACTCATTCTCATGCGAAACAATCGTTTTCTAAAAAGTTTTTCTTCCATACAAATGATGCTATTTCTCTAAAGATTGGTTAAGATGAACACTTTTAAAGCATGAGAAAATTGAAAATTCTCGTTCATTCTTCCATCTTCTATTTCGTTGAAATAGTATCCCAAATTTAATCTTAAGTGAGGATAACTAAAAACAGAAAATGAAATAAAAAAAATTAGTTGGTATTCATGTAAAACTAATCAAAGTTTGAATCTTATTCTCAGAATTCAACATGTCAAAAACAAAGTCTCAAGCTGAAATTGTCTCTAAGAACAGTTGGGTCCACGTGCTAACAAACTTGTCATCAAGATGAACAACCATCGTGTCGCTTTAGATTCACATATCACTGATACAATGCTGAGATTTCCACAAGCTATACAATCCGGTTTCCTTAACTACAATGGTACCAATCATCTACCTACATCAGTTTTGGATAACCATTAACCTCAATAAAACAACCATACATTCACTTTTAAACTAGACACTTAAACTTTCACTCTTACACCTGGACTACTCAGAACTGTATTGCAGATGCCTCTACATGATCCCAAAAACACTTATATTAAACCTCCCTCAGAAAACCAAATTATGGAATTCATTAAGACACTTGGTGATGATGAAGATCCTAAAAGTAAGATGATTTTCGTTTTAAAAATGGTCGCCACAAGACTTCATCAACCATGGAGAGCTATTCTGAGTGTACTCAACAAATGTATTATAGAAAAAGACTCAAGATGGGACACAACTAGACTTCCAATACTTCAGATTTTATGAGGTATCATTCACTATGCCAATTTGGACTTCACATCATTAATTTAAGATGAATTTGAATGGCAAATAATGGAAAGATCATCTAGGCCATCAAAGATGTCTAAGCTGTTGTACACCCGCTTCACCAAGCTTATAATTGACTACATTCTTTGACACAACAAGAGTATTCCTTGCAGATCAGATTCTAAGTTGCATAATTCACAAGATGATCAACCCATAAAAAAATTGTTAAGCACAACTAACGGTGACTACAAGTTTGGAATGGAAGTTCGCGATGCTATGATCAGTGATGCAATTAAGAAGAAAGCAGGGTACACGTATTATATGACTAAGAAAGTGGAAAGTGAGAAAGCTAAAATTGTTGATGAACCAGAAGAGCAACACGTATGTCTAGTCAAATATGGAAATGGAAAAGGATTTATGTGTTATGGTGACCAAGTAGTGAATGTTCCTAAAAAACTCAAGAAAGATGTTCTGCCAAGGAAAACAAGATCTCTTACTATTGCTGAAGAGACAGTTGTAGGTGAACTTGCACATTCAATCAGTATTCAAGAACCGCGCTCTCAACGACGTCGAAGGAGTCAATTGACAATTGACAGCCAAACTGACGAAGCTGTTGCAGATATGTACAATGAGTGGGGACAGAAACTCAAAGGTCCCGCAATTGAAGATCCAGCAGTTCAGTCATTGTTAGACTTACGGAAAGGATCTAAAGCTAGCAGACTTGAGAGTCTAAGGCAAAAGAAGCAACTAGTTGCAGGAGAAGGATCGAGTGCTGCTCACAACAAATGCTATTCTTCATCAGATACAGATAGTGCTGCAACACTATACTCTTCAAGTTCAGACAAACTAAAGGAAAATGCAAATGAAACTGATGATGCTGACGAATCTGATATGGACTTATCCGACGATAATCCAGATGGAGATGATGATGATGCAAGGTATGAAGTGTTCACGCATAACAAGTCTATTGCAATACCTAATTCTACCTACCTCAGTCCAATGGTTACAAGTTCCTCGCTAGACTTCATTCAGACCTTGCTAGACAAAACACCTGCAAATGAATTGATGGATTTTATGAGTCATCCAGTGTATACCGATGCTCAAAAAACCTTAGTACTGCATAACCCAGAGGGAAATCCTGAGCTAACAAGCTATATATCAGGTGCATCCAAAGTACCACTTGGTACACATGTAGATGGTCTAGCAACAAAAACTTTAATGCAAGAAATGTTCCTAGATGTGAATGCTCATCATATACCATCTCTACCAGCAAAGAAAATTACCTATCCTACCACACATCCCCAACCAAACTCACTACAAGCCAAAGCAAAGAAGCTGATGCAAAAGGAAAAAAAATATGAGGAAGACCAACTTCAAGAAGGTAGTCGCACAGAAATTCAGAGAATTAGATTCAGAAGCTGGAAGCTCTTACAAATTTCAATGTTTCTGAAGCATTTGAAAAGACAGTCCAAGCAAAAGTTCTGTTAGGATTAAAAGCCTTCTTAATGCTGCTAGTATTACTACTGCTCATATCAGAGTTAATGCTGCTCAGTTATGTTAGTACTGCTCAAGAAACATCACGAGAAAAACGCTAAGAGTTTTACTACTCTAGTACACAGTTAGTATTGCTAAAGTGTAACATAACTACTAGACTGCTAGTGCATATTAGTATAACTCAGAGACTTAGAAGAAAAAATGCTAAGTAGTTACTACTGTTAGTACAAAAGTTACTACTGTTAGTACAAAGTTAATGCTGCTGAAGGAGTTAATGCTGCTAGTGAAGAAGTTAGTACTGTCGAGTTAGTTAGTACTGCTTATGTGATTTATATGAGTTATTTGTCTAAAAGATATGTATAACTTATTTGTTTAAAAGATTTGATATTTTTAGGAAAGTATTGTAAGCCGTTTAGGACTCCTTGGTGTATAAAAGGAGGTCATAGGGCATAGAGTTGAATATATACAAAAACGAGTCATTCATAGAATTATCATAGCTTCAAGGTTTTGTAACCCTAATACTATTAAGAGTATTCGTATTGTTTCATTAATAATATTGGAGCTTATTGTTTATTGAATTATATGTTCTTAGTTTTACTGTTTCATTAAGAATTCTTCTTAATATTAAAGATTAGATTCCGCATAATCTTTAATACACTCAAACACAGTTTCTACTATAGTTGTGTTAGATTTATCTAATATAACTAATCCTTATACAAGCTTAAGGAATTCGATCTATTAAAGTGGGATCAACAAGTGGTATCAGAGCTTGTTGAGAAGCTGTGATCTAGAAGAATCTGTTTGTGTACACAAGATCTTGCTAAGAAGATATGGATCAAGATTCTGCACACATGGTGGCTGCATCCAAAGTTCCCATGCTCAAACCGGGTGAGTTTGAGTTATGGAGGATGAGGATTGAACAATACATCCAGATGATAGACTATGCACTATAGGAAGTCATAGAGAATGGTGCAACCTTGCCAAAAACAGCAGTTGTGGAAGGTGTTGAAAAAGTGATGCCTATTACATCTGCTGAAGATAAGGCTCAGAGAAGATTAGAAGTGAAGGCTAGAAGTACTTTAATGATGGGCATTCCCAATGAACATCAGTTAAAGTTTAACTCTATAAAGGATGCTAAGCTGTTGCTGGAAGCTGTAGAAAAGAGATTTGGTGGGAATGCAGCTACTAAGAAGACTCAAAGAAATCTCTTAAAGCAGCAATATGAAAACTTCACTGCTCCAAGCTCAGAGATGCTTGATCAAACCTTTGATAGGCTTCAAAAGCTTGTGAGTCAGTTGGAGCTTTTGGATGAAAAGCTTTCACAAGAAGATGTTAATCAAAAGTTATTAAGAAGCTTGTCACCTGAGTGGAACACACATGCTGTTGTGTGGAGGAATAAAGCTAAGTTAGAAACAATGAGCATAGATGATCTCTATAACAACCTCAAGGTGTATGAACCAGAAGGTAAAGGGATGTCTAGCTCAAGTTTAAGAACACAAAACATGTCTTTTTGTCCTCTTCAAATAACAACACTAGCAGCTCTAATGAAGCAGTTAATGCTGCTCATGGAGTTACTACTGCTAGCACTCAAGTTAATGCTGCTAACTCTACAAATATTGATAACTTGAGTGATGCTGTTATTTGTTCATTCTTTACTAGTCAACCAAATAGTCCTCAACTTGCACATAAGGACTTGAGATGGCAAATTCATCCAGATGATATGGAAGAGATAGATTTGAGATGGCAAATGGCCATGTTGACTAAGAGGGCTAGAAGGTTTTTAAAGAATATAAGAAGGAAGCTTACTGTTAATGGCAATGAGACTATTGGTTTTGATAAGTCCAAAGTGAAGTGCTACAACTGCTACAAGAGGAGACATTTTTCTAAGGAGTACAGAGCTCAAAGAAATCAAGACAATAAGAACAAGGAAAGCTCAAGAAGGAGTGTACCTGTGGAAACATCTACTTCCACAGCTTTGGTGTCATGTGATGGTCTTGGTGGATATGACTGGAGTGATCAGGTAGAGGAAAGGCCTAATTATGCACTTATGGCTTACTCATCTTTAAGTTCTGACTCAGAGGTATCTAATGATTCAAATTGTTCAAAATCTTGTATGGAAACTGTTAAATTACTTAAATCTCAAAATGATCAACTATTAAGAGATTTAGAGAAATCTAGTTTAATGGTTTTAGGCAATAAAATAGGTTTAGAATCAGTGGAAGAAAAACTTGAATTTTATAAAAAGAATGAGTCTGTTTATGTAGAAAAATTAATGGCTTAAAATGGGAAATTCAAGTAGGAGAAATAACTATTAAAGAGCTTAGGAAGAAGCTTGAAAAAATTCAAAAATAAATAGATAGCATTCGGTTTAATGTAGATAAATTTGAAAATGCATCTAAAAGCTTAAACAAGATCATAGAGTGTCAGATTGTTGATAATTGCAAGAAAGGTTTAGGCTATGAAAATTATAATGCAGTTCCACCTCATTACACAGGAAATTTCATGCCCATTTGCCTTTTATTGGTTTAGATAAGTTTGTTAATGAGCATGTAGTTAAGAACAGTAAAGCTATGTCTAGTGAAGAAGAGCCTAAGGTAGTTAGGAAGAATGATTGGGTGTCAGATAGCGAGGAAGAAAATGTGTCTCAAACTAAAACTGAGAAGAAAACAGTTAAGCCTATTATTACTAAGATAGAGTTTGTCAAACCTAATAAACAAGAGAAAACTGCTAGTAAAACTATTAAACAAGTTGAGAAACATAGGCAAAACACTCACACTCCAAGAGGCAATCAAATAAATTGGAACAATATGATGTCTTAAAAACTAGGAAGCAATTTTGAGATGTTTAATAAGGCCTGTTATGTGTGTGGAAGTTTTGATCATTTGCAAATTGATTGCAATTACCATCAAAAACAGTTTCAAAATCCAAGGATGGTAAAAACTGTTTGAAACAATGCTCAAAGGGTGAATCATCAAAACTTTGCTAAAAAGACTCACCCCTGTGCTAAAAAGAACATGGTTCCAAGAGCAGTGCTAATGAAGTCTGGCTTAGTATCAATTAATACTGCTAGATAAAATATTTCTAAAACAACAGTATTAGTTAATACTGCTAGACAAGTTATTATTTCTCACTAAAAAACAATAGTGAATGCTGCTAGACCAATGTCATATCTTTCTAAAATAGCACATTCAACTGTTAAGAGGCCTATTCATAAAAACACAACATTTAATAATAATAATATTAATCAAAGGGTTAATACTGCTAGTGGTAAAAAAATTAATACTGCTAGGCCAAAAGTAGTAGTTAATGCTATTAAGGGAAATAGTTTTAATGCCGTTAAGGCCTTAGCTTGTTGACATATTGACCCGACCGGCCAATAACTGTCTCTGTCCCTGCTCATCATCCAACCTCGTGTAGATCTCATCTGTATCTCGCCTAACCATAGACTCAAACTCTCTCATGTGTGCACCTAACTCTGTATCGGTACTAACTGGAGCTCCCTGTAAAGTCTCAACAATCTCATCCCATGAATCAGTAATCCCATATCCAACGTACCTCTCAGGGTCACGTCTAACCTGCCTATCCATAGTGGCAACAAAGCCGTAATCTGCCCTAAAACCTCCAGCTGGTCTAGCAGCAGCAGCGGCGGAGCTCTCTCCGACCTCATACCCGGGACCTAGTGCGAGACCTAACCCCATCCGAGGTGGTAGGTTAACCTCGGGTCTGTCCTCTCTATGTAGTGGTGGGAATGAAGTAGGAGCTGATGTGGGCATGGGTGGTGGTGCATCTGGTCTGGTGGGGGAGAGTATGAAGGGTGGTGGTAATGGTAGTGAATGGGAAGTAGCTGCAGCCTCAGCTCTCATCCGAATCGTAGCAGCTCGATAGCCCAATGATCGAATAGGACTAGGAGGTGGTGCTGTCAATACTGGTGGGGGTGGTGATACTGGGAAAGGAATCTGGGGTGGTGATGAAGACCATGGAGATAGTGGTGATGCTGGTGGGGAAGATATAGCAAGTAATCTGGCAACCTCAGAATCGGACCATGCTGGTACTGGTAATGGCTCTGGGATAGAAATCCTAGCTGTCATCCGATATGCAGGATGAGGTGGTGGTGTGGCCGCAGACTCATCGGTCTCAAATGGCTCAGTCTCCTCTGCAGATGGGGCAGTAGCTGGTAAAGCAACAACTACTGGGTAGGCAGAGGAGGCTTGGAGTGCTCCTCCTCCGATCCTCGTCCTCATCTCATCATCCATCCTCCTCCTCGATGTCATATCAGAATCCTCATTCCTCCTCACTGTCCATCTCATATCTCCGTCATCTCCTCAGTTCAAGCAGAATTGTCAATAGGATCCTCCTAGGGTCTTGGTGAAGGCTGGTGCATCTGGGATTATGGTCATCGGCTCTAGGTGAACCGTTTTCTGATAAGTCCTTATATGGACTGGAGATCTTGTGTGTGTAACTCTTGGTTCGTCGAATCGACATGATGAATATGAAAATTCAAAATAGCTTATATTAGTATTTAATATAAGACATCTTATGTAATATAAATTTATATTCTTTAACATGTTTATCAAATATGAATGCATCTAGTTCAACCCAACTAATGCAAAGGCAGTGTATGCATGAAGTATGCACTTATGTATGTCCCGGTAATTCCTTTTGTTATAAAAACATTCTTTTGAAAACGGTTATAGTCCAGCAAAATCATTTGACCTGGTTCTCTATAACCTTGGCTCTTGATACCAATCTGTAACACCCCCAAATTGGGTCGCAGCGGAATATGGGTCCGGGGCGTGTTACTTCATGAATCAAAACACAGAGATATATAAACGACCTAAAGTCGTTTGAAAATGATACATTTGGATTTAACTAAAGTCATTGTTACAAAAGGCCCGTAGCTTAACTTGTTCACTTATCAAATTACAATGATGTTTTTAGACCATAACAGATTAACAAAATGATATGCGTCAAATTCTTTTTTTTTTTTTTCTTTAATGGGAGCAAGGCATCCAAATAAAACCACAATGTTCCATCGCACCGTGTGCTTATTGATCCCTGAAAAAACATTGCTTGGTAAAATGTCAACAATAATGTTGGTGATTTCATAGGTTTGATAAATCATATATTTGTAGGACCACAAGAATCTCTCAAGTGTATGATAATGCAACAGATTGTGATTCATTTAAATGTAATTACGTTTAGCTTAGCTCATGACACTGTGCTTGACATGTATGGATGCCAAATTAAGGCCGTTTGCGCCGTGGTGATGTTCTAACCAGCAACATCCTATGTTCGTTATGGTATACGGTTCGTTTCACGGGTGATAGCTAATCACCACCCGAAAAGGGGATTTTTTGGGGTGGTCATACCCTATTAGATCTATTCATAACATTCAGCGCTCATAATTAACAGTTCATGATAATGGGCCTCAGATTGGGTTATCGCACTTAGGCAACTTGTAATATACATGAACTTAACCACTTGTGTTCAGTGTAAAACATTGCATGTTTTCACCCCAAAAACTTTGTAAACAAAAGCATGCTAAAAATGTGGCGGGCATGAACTCACCTTGAGTGTGTAATGCTAGTGTTATCACATTTTACGTTGGCCAAGTGAATGATCAAAATGCACCTATTTAAATTAAGAGTCGTGTAAGTACTGGAGTACTTAGTTAAAAACATTGAATTTAAATCTAGAGTTGTTAATTTGTACTATCGTTCGGGCTATCATAATTAAAGAGGTCATGACATGCACGTCTCGTAGGGAGTTAGACACTTTAAATCGTAAATCGCAACAACTCGTCGAACGTTCATACGAAAGAGGCCTCATTATGAAAACTCCATTGTAATATAGTTCTTTGTTAACCACATATATTCTATTTGCTCAATTCACTCAATAATGTTTTGGAAATTAAATCTATGTTTTATAAGTTAAAACGTTTTATAATTACCGTTTAGGTAAAAACTTGCGTAACTTTTCGCGGTTTTAAAACCCGGATTCTTGCGTTTCTTTATGTCAACTTTTCGTATCAGACGATGTTATCTTAAATTGATATTTTTGGATTCGGACCTACTGGTGAACAGTAATTTTTATGTTCACATCAGGACTTGAGCTTTATAACAATCGTTTTTTGTTGTTGTAAACCCTTAACTGTCGTATATTATTGTTATAGCTCGTTGTTTAATGATTCTTTCGAGGACGTTCTGTATTTGAAAGTTCTAATATTTTTATTGAGGTTTACAAAAATATAACTTTCGTCTATGAATAGTAATTTTATAAAATTTGTTTTATAAAAGTATTATTTGTCGTAAACTTGGGAAATTCATAATCGTTTCGTATATTAATTGAAAAACATTACGAGCTCTTATATTTGGTAATCCTAAAAATGTGTTATTATTATTTTGTTTTAAAAATACTAACCCTTGCTGTTTTTAATTTTTATAAAATGTTTTTATAAATTTTCTTACGACACGTTTTATTAACGTATAACTCGTTTTTAAAGTAACTTTTTCGTTATTAAATCGTTTTTTAACAAGTTTCTTTACTTTTTCGGATCGTCGTGTGTAATGTATTATCTGTAAAAAATATAAAATGGTATGTAAAAGTTCGGATTTGGGCCATAATGTTTATGCTTGTATTGGATAAGTCCATTTTTGATCTTTTCGTTATACTTTATTAATTTTGTATTCTTATCCCAAGTCTATTTATCTTATACTTTATAAAATCATACAATATGATTGTGTCTTTGTCCATAATATAGTCCATAAGTGTCCTAAGATACCATGGTTTAATAATTTGTGATAATACTTATGATCATAACTTTACTTAAGAAATTTCTAATTTTACTAGTTTTGTAATAATCATTTTTTTATATAACCAAGTGTGTACAATTGCATTTCTTGCCATAGGACGTTATTTTAGTGTTGTCATTGTTATATTAACATGATAAAATGGTCCATAATCAATATTACTATGCTTATGTATTTCTTTAGTTGAAAATATTATTGAAGTTATGAAAACCCTACTTAATCAATTCATGTTTACATCAAAACCATATGATAACAACTTTTCTATCCATTTTAACATGATTGTAAGTTATAACACAACATATATATAGTGTGTAATAATGGTCTTTCCTGTATATAACTCATTTTCATTGATTAAACCTACAATGGTGATTTAATCTAACTAGAAATATCATATGCATATAATGGAAAAAGTATAGCAACATAAGAGTTTAAATGGACCTTAAGAAGAATGATGATGATGATGTACAAGTGCTAAACCCTTGTTTAGCCACAAAAAACAAACTTGCACTTTATAAACCCTTAGCTTCCTTAATTAAACCTAGCGCCTTTTTCCTTGATTATAATTGGAAATGGTTATTCTAACCAATGCTTGCAAATGCCTTAGTACATCTTAGGATATGTGTATATAGAAGTGTAAGGGTTATAGAAAATTTTGTATGGATTTGTGTGGGAGGTGGTAATATGCCGTAGCATATATGGAAGCAAAAGAGAGAGTTTTGTGAAAATTTATCTAAGTGTTGGTGATGTATGTGCTTCCTTATGCAATGTATAAGTAATAAACTAGTTAGACTAGTCAAAGAGACATAAGGGGTGTCCTAGGGATGGCCAAGGTCATGGTTATTAGTCAAAGGGGTGCTTTAGGGATGGTTGGTATGTCCTCAATAGTAGAGAACATCCCATGAACTTTGGAATTGTGTTTTAAACTTGCATTTCTTGGGTCTTTACTTCCATATCCGGTTTTTGATGTATTGGGTGATATTTATTTTACTAAATTGTGGGTATTGGGTATAATCGTGGGTATGTGTTGAAGGTAGAAAGTTTTCGTGGTTCCGGGAGTGCTAACGCATTTATCGCGAAAGTATACAAATTACGTATCCGATAAAAATAAATATGAACAAAGTTTATAAATTATCATTAAATAATTATATAACCCTTGAATTGATGTAAACATTTTTTTGTTTGGTGCCCGTTTCATGATCGCTATTTTTGGCGTTACGCGATTTAAATTAACGTTTTACAATTTTAAGCAAACACGTACAATAATAAAAATAAATAGCACATTTATTGACGTCGTCAAAGACTTGAAAACACAGGGTGTTATAATGTCTGAAGGAATCTGGCGAAAGACAAGCAATCCAAAATGAGTGGATAAAGAAGATCATGATAAGTACTGATCTAAGTTTGAAGAATCATGATTCCTCTATAAAAAGGTTAGAGCAAAAAGTGAATCACCTCGCTCAGCTGATCTTCACACACAAGCACACTCTGATGCCTAAAGCTGAGACATTTGGTAAAAAGGTGAAAAGGCACATCCTTGAGGAAAATAAGGAACCAACTACAACTCATGATAAACCAAAACAAAAATTACAAAAAGTAGTTTCTCATGAAATTAAAGAATTACCCGCACACTACTCCGCTACCCTTCAAAATAAACTTCCTCCAAAAGAAACCGATCCTGGAAGTTTCATCCTTCTTTGTATTATTAGAAACCACTCCATGAGTAATGCTTTAGCTGATCTAGGGGAAAGTATCAGCGTTATGCACCCTTTCCTTATTCAAAGATTTTAGGGACTTGGGAGTTTGAAACAATTAAATTGACTATCGAAATGGCTGATGATAGATCATGCATTCTTCCATAAAGGGAATAAAGAAACTTGTAACTAGTGAAATTAGTAATTTGTGGTTTTCTCGTTGATTTTGTTCGTTCTTGGACATCATGGAAGATGAAAAGTCCGATTTCCCAGGCGGCCATGTTGGAAACTGCTCATGCAAAGATTGATGTTTATGGTAAAAAGATCTCTCTAGGAGTTGGAAATGTATCAAGTAGTCTTTAATTATAAATAAGAAAAGAATCATCCCGCCTTTATGTACTCCTTTTGCCTTATAAACGAATTAGATAAAATGCAAGAATTAGATAAACTAGTCACGAATGACGAAAAGGTAGGGGACTTTAAAAATAACTTATCACCCAAATATAGAAGCCAAGATATAATTTTTCTCTCACCATCAGAATTAGTGGAAGACAAGGAAGATTTTAGTATGACGCTTTGTGATCCTAATAAAAGAACGAGCATAGGATTGGAATAATTTGTTGATATAGACGACATGTGGGATGACCTAGATCCAGGGATTCTGTCTAATGAAAAAGCTAAAACTAAATTTTTAAAAAGCGGTGGTAGAATCCGTTTACACAGCCCTGATAATTTACATCTTTCTTGCAAAATAGGGTTTATCCAATTTTAACCCCTATTCTTATAACACAAACCCTTTTTAACATAATGTCCAGGCAAGCCTATAAAACCATCTTCAAATCATGAACTAATGTATTCAGGAATTAACATGTTGGGACTTGCTAAAAATTTACATGTGTTCATAAGAAACCACCAATTCTTAGTTGATTTAATCATTCTCGAAAACATTAGTGAATTTGTAGAAACGGGGTTAACCGAAGTTCTGTTTGGACAGCCTTTCAAAGAAAAAATAGGAATAGTTGAAGATCGGGGTAAAGGAACACTTTGGTTTAAGATCGGTAATGGTAAAATAATATTCCATATGCCACAAGCCGAAAAAGCCTTTAGGAAACTAATGGTTAAACAACATAATTCAATGGGACCACTGTTAAAAGACAGTAAAGAGGATAAGAAAAGAGGAATCCATAAACCTAAAAAAAATAAAAGGATTTTATTAAGGATGCCGTAGTTTGGGAAATGAATACAAATATGATCAAGAAGTTGTGGATTAGATTCAGGGATGTATTAACAATGAAGAAACCTAGAATGAGCATGAGTCTAACTTAGAGACTCGTTAATAAACAAAAGTGCTTTTCGGGAGACAACCCGACCTTTATCTAATGAATTTCATTTTTGTATTAGTAGTTTGCAGGTTTTCTGTACTTTGTTTTGCAGAATCCAGAAGCTATGAGGCAATTATCGAGACTGACTCGACTCATAATCATGTGGTAACCTTGCTCAATTTGCAGCAGTTATGGCATAACGAATTTAGTTTACGCTGTAACCACTGCAGTTATGACGTAAATCATTTCATGGTTATGTCGTAACACCTTAAAACTTAAATTTTTTACCACTTGATTACGACGTAACCATCGGAGTTACGCCGTAACCTCCTTCTAAAATCTTAAAAATTTAAGTTTTAAACATGTCTAAACCTTGTATACGTAAATGGACTTTGTGGGTATGTTCTCTGGAAGCCCTCACGAGACTAAACTCGTCCACTTAGGCCACCAAGTGGTTTAAAAGGCTTGTTGCATATGCTAAATGCAACCGTGATTCCTACGAAAGTGAGTTAGGTTTGTATTTCCTGTACACTTCATAATTCTTGTAGAACGATTTTATGCTTTGGTTTGTTTTGTGATCACAGGGGATAAAGAGCTTGCGAGAAGACGGAAATAATCTAAAGATTTTCGCCAAATTTCAAATTTCAAAGCAATGCTCAGGGAGTTTCTTGTCTTAATTCTACTCTTTCCTTTTTATTTCATTTCCTTAATGTACAATAGGGACATTGTACAAATCAAGTGGGGGGATGGGAGTAGAATTAATACTTGACGTATGTTTTGCCTTCGATTTTCTAGTTTTCTTTGAAAATTATGCCAATTTTAAAATTTTTGACAAATTTTTCTTAAATAACTAGAATTAATCTTTGCCGAATGCACATTACCCTTTATTATTACTTGGTGAGATTTATGCCTAATATTCCGTTTCCATCATATTACTCAAAAATCCACCAAAAATAAGGCCTTCTGTGCCGGTAGTATTTATAGAACTTTATAACTTGCCTGGTACTCATTCGGAGACCTAATTGATTAGCAGGAATAGATAGTTCAAGAAGGAAACACTTAGGAAATCACCCAAATAGCTTATATGTATGTGTTTATTGACTTGTTACACTGGGATCATCCACCTCCCATGATAAAACCCTTTCTATGTTTTCACCCTACTCTATATGTTTTGTTACACCATTTCACCTTAGCCTACCATGTAGTCTTTATTTTCTTTGTTTGAAATCTCTGGCTACTTAAGTCCATGGTTCGGGGGGAATAGGAACAAGAATTATATGCATTCATGGAAGACCAATCAGTTATGATTTGTAAAGAACCCCCATGTAGCATTACTTTGACTTTGCTGTATCTAAATGGGTGGATGTTCGTTATAATAGTCGGATGCTGTAGGGAGCAATATTATTAAAAGATTTAAACTCCTGTAACATTTGCATTGTATTATGAAAGAAAAATGAGAAAAGAGGGTGAAACAAAAAGCCACCCATGTGCTTAAAAATTGTAAAGATGGTGCAAAATAAAAGAAATAAAAAATGGAGCCAGTATCCCATTATTGCACCAAGACATCTCTGTAATTATGTAGCTAGTAGCCCATTATTACGCCAAGACATCCTAATATTCATAAAGAATGAAGCTAGTAGCCCATTATTGAAGATCAGATTTTCAGACTTAGACTCTTGGACCCATGGATGGACAGTGTCTAGTTATGACAACCTTAGATTACTTTAGACTATTTGTTTTGTGTTTTTATGTTAACAACCATTAAGTGTGTATCCCATGTCTATCCTAACCCCTTTATCACCCTTTAAAACCATATTAACCTTGTTGCCTTCAAGAATTATTTAACCCTAATTCGAACTGGTTGCAGATTTGATGGTTCTTTCTAAGCCTTCTGATAGAATACATATCTATATGTGTGCAATTGAGCCGGATCACCACCGAAAATGAGATCACTTAGAACTAGTAGAGAGAGAGTGGAGTGACTTTTTATCCCCTTTTCGTTGGTGTTCGCTTTGATGTTTTCTAGCATAAGAGTTTTTTGATAGATTCATTTCTGAATTTTTTCTGAGAAATCTTTTTATGAATGTTCTAAACAAGTTCTAACTTGAGGGCTAGCAGAAGTCAGTGGGGGGATATTTGATAACATCATATATATTTAATTACTTTTTGGTGCAAAAATACCCCTTATTACCTGCAAATGTTTCACTAATACTCAAAAACGAGATATTTTCTATCATTTTGTAGTTTTCAGATAAAATGCAGGAAAGTGACAAGAAACGAGGGAAAATGACTTAAAGTGTAAATATTTGAAGAATGTTACGGCGTAACACCAAAAATGGTTATACCGTAACATAAATTAAGCAAGTACGAAGATCAAGGACAAGGTTACGGCGTAACATCATATCTAGTTACGCCGTAAACAAATATTCGAACGGAAATCTTGCCCAAAATAGGGTTACGGCGTAACACCTCTTATGGTTAGCTCCTGTGACATGAAGATCTATCAAATATGGATAGGTAAGATCAGTACTTATCGGAACATTATTTAAAGGTTACGGCATAACACATTATATGGTTCGCCGTAACACTGCTTAATTTGGAATGTCGTTGTTAAGAAATATAAAGTTACGCCCGTAACTAACAGGTTCGATATCCTATTAAATAGTGGCCTCATTCACGCTATTCCGATATCCACTTCCTCCAACCAATTGGAGGAGGCGTCAAAGGCTTTCTCCAACTTCAAAGAATTCCACCTGGTAGTCTAAGGGAGATCACACACTTATTTAAAACTTTTTGTATTTAATCGTTTAAATACCAATTCCTTCCCAAGTAAAGAATTACTGAAGCTTTTAACTATGGATTATTTCTATTTTTGCTGTGTTTCCGTCTACCATGAGCGGGTAAGCATTATATGGTTGGCGTAGTTATGTAATTACTATGGTTATGATGTTTGTTCATGTTAGATTCTGGTTCATTAGATATTCCTTTGATATAGTGTAACCCTGGGTTTTGGTAATTCGGGTGGTTTTGGACCTGGCTTGCCCCATTATTCTGATTAAACTAGTCAAATATGGGATCCATCGAGAACTGGGATGATCACTAAATCCTTACTAGTGTAGGAAACTAACGGTACCGCACTTTATCTCTTAATATACTTAAAAAGCACTGGAACTCTTCTCAGAGAGGTGTTAATAATCTTTTACAGGTATTAGGATTTGTTTTTGGGAATAGTTTAGTTAATTACTACAACCTGGATTTCCTACCTCTATTACGATTTGGACTGAGTCAGAATTGTGGTAAGTATAGGATAGACTGCATATACATATTCAAGTCTATCAACCTTAGAAACTGCTAATGAAACCATAGTTTAACATTGCCCAGGAAAACATTTCATAACAATAGTAATGATATAAGTAACTAGGTTGCACGTTTTCTCTCTTGATATATCCAAATCTTTTTTTTTTAGATTTATTTTATTATTTTTTTTAATTCCTTTCAATTTAAATCAAAAACCATTTTCAAAATGTGACATTTCAAATTAAAACTAATTACAACTTAGCACTTGGGATGACCTCAGATTTACATTTCTATACTACCCATAATCGGGTTCTCTGCCCGTTAGTGCGTTGTCAGGTAGATCGAGTTTTATAAATTTAAAACTTGGTAAAATTATATTTTGAAATAAAATACGCATCAGTGTCAACATAAAGTTGGTGAGTTCATAGGTTTAATCAAATAGTAAGGTAAACCACAAGATTTTGAGAGTATAACTATTGTAACACATACAATATCACACAAGTAATTACGATTGCTCTAAGCTCATGACACCGAAGCTAAACAAAGTTATGTATGCAAATTAATGCAAAGTAAAGTAAAGTTGCCTGAGTAGGTGTCCAACCCGAGACCACCTAGTGTTCCGACATGGTATACGTCTGTTAGATCAGTACATCTGATACAAGTAAGCGCTACTTACCCGGACGGAGATGTTAATCCTAATACATTTATTTATAACACTCGCGCTTACAACAAGTAATTAACGGTTCATGACAGTAAGCTTAGTGGGTTACCGGTACTTAAGCTAATCCGTAATCATTTAAAGTTACTTGCGTCCAAAAGTAAAACAAGCAGTGTATCTCACCTGATATTTGTAAAACATTCATAAAACGAGTACAAATGGGCTATGAAATCACCTAAGCAAATCGTGCAAACCAGCGAAAGTACGATCAAGTTATGTAATGGTGGCTACTCTAACCGCAACCTAATATTGAGGTTGCCTGGTTTAGGTTGATGAAACTGGGAAGATGAATATGCTTGTGGGTTTATTTTGACTATTTATCACCTTGACACATTCGTGTTTAGCTTTTAAAGTCAAACTAAGTTTTTTGCAAAAGTCAACATTTTAATGAAAAGTTTCTAACACTTTATTTAAGAAAATGTGTTCAACTTGGAGAGTCGTACATCGCTTATTTCTTAATGTTTCCGTCTAAAGTCCTACGAGGTTTACAAAAAGTCTTTTTTACCATTTTACGCCTCTCGAACCAACGACACTTAAAATTCGGCCTAAAGTGGTGCATTTGAAAACTCTTAAGAAAATAAGACTTTACCACTTTTAAAAGTCAAGTTTTTTGGTAAAATTTTAAAAGACCATAACTTTTTCGTTACTTATCCGTTTGACTTGATTCTGGACTTTTTCCTTAAGCTCTCAAAGAGCTCTAACTAGAGTTTATTGTGTAAAAATTTGTAAGACTCTAAACGGCCTAAAAACGTCATTTAAGTTTCTGCATCAGCACACCTCTTATAGGTGCAATTTTTTAGAAAAGTATAGTTTTTCCAGAAATTTCAAATGGGCATAACTTCTTTGTTATAAGCCCGATTTTAGTGATTCAAGCGGCCACGCGATACTCACGACTACTTTCGATTTCTCAACCTCAATGTTGCAAAACCTGACTCCTACTGTCCCAAACACGCCATAAACAAATCCTATCAGCAACTATATAAATTATACAATACCACTTTATTTCACCAACAAATCCGACAACACTACTCTAACCTAAACCAACGTCTTCCAATAACATAAATATTTACGCAATGATTAAAAACATCTAAGTGGACTTTTTATTTATATATTTTATATTTAGACTTTTTAATGTAGTTTTTATAAAATAAGAGTGTAGTTTTTATAAAACAAAAGCGTGGAGTTTTTATAAAACAAAAAGTGTGTAGCTTTTTATAAAATAAAGGTGTAGGTGATAAATAAATGCATAAAAGTGATGTGAAAAATATAAGAAATGAAAAGAGATGTTTTATTTACAAGAATTAAGAAAAGTGGATGAAAAATATAACCCGAATGAATCAACCAGTACACCACTAGTATGAATATTAACCCGAATATTGAAGATCAAAGAAAAATGAACACCCTTGGTGTTGTTGTGTTGTTCGAACCAAAGAGAGAGGAAGGAGAGGAGATGAAATTTTTGTGTGTGAAAATAATGATAAGAATTAGAAAATAGGGATGTATATAAAGGACATGTGCTCGGGGTGCTCCCCAAGTTTAGGAAGTGTGTCCCTTAAAATAAAAACAATATGGTGATGATGTTGTGGTGGTGTGGGGTGGACAAACCAAAGAAAAGGAGAGTGGGAGGAATGAATCTAAATATTTTGTATGATTTGATATTATCTAAATATGCACAAATGTAAAAATATAAAGTTTAAATGTGGAAATGAATGAATGCAACCGAAACTTTTGTAGTTTTACGTAAACTCGTAAAATAAGTGTGTGCAACTTATAAAAATATTCACGCTGCGAGTATAAATTACTCGTAATGAGTAAACTGATATAGTCTAAGGTCGGTACGCGCTCAAAAGCGTTTTCACAGTGCGTGGGAAAACTTCCTAGTTTTAGATTAAATTAAGTACGAAATTTTTTGTAGAAGAAATAATGCAGTTAATAGCTAAAATATTAACCTGAAAAATTGTCGATTGTTACAAAAACAAACACCACCACCTCTAGCAACATCACTGGTCTAACTGAGCTTTTAAGGAATGTTAAGTTACCATAGATCCTCACTCAACTGAATGCCTTTTAGACATCCCTTAATGATCCTAGCACTCAGTGTGCTAGTATCTCAGAATCACTGCAGGAGGATCCTGAGTTCAATCTAAGACTGCTAAAGGCTGTTGAAGGCTACATTCACAATTCTACCAGGCTCATTGAGATTACTAAAAGTTTGAAAGAACTTAATTTTCTAAGTCTTCACACCAGATCACATATATTGAAAACACTCAAGTCTCCATGCAAGCTGACATCTCTTCAATTAAGGGGATGGTGACTGATATGTTTTAAGCTTTCAAGGGACTTTCTTCCTCCACTCCCTTAGGTAGTGCCACAATTCTAACAGTCACACAATCTGAAGTCCATGCAACTGTTGGGGGAGAATTCAGAGAAATAGGTAGTTGTTTGGCAAAAACCTCCCTTTTACATTGAGGGAGAGCAACTATCAATTGCCAATACATCAAAAAAAAGAGCTTGAGGTTAAAGATGTTGAGAAGGCGCCTGAACATGAACCTCAAGACACTAAGCCAATTCTAATTACTATTGTCAGACCAATAACTAAGCCTGCTCTTGAAGTTGAAATGATTGAATCTTCATCAAGACTTCAACTTACAGTGAATGAAGTACTTTTAGTTATCAGTATCCCTTACTTGCTTTCTAGATTCAATGTAAGAAGAAGCTGTATTTACTTACTTACACTGAAAAACACTTAGGCTATATTTATATCTAAATAGGGGGAGATTATTAGTCCTATTCATTGCCCAATGATCTTTCACTTATATTTGAATACAAAATATCCTAAGTGTTAGATAACCTTAAACAGTTCAATGTCACTAAGTGAACAATCACTCAGTGAGTTACCTTCAAGTTCTCAACTGGAGTCTACAAGAAAGACTCAACCATCAGTAATGTGGCACTCAGTAAAAGAAGTCTCTGAGCCAAAAAAGAAGGTGATTGGTTCAGTGAGTTATGGCAATAGACTCACTGAACCCCATATGATCTCCTCAACTTAGAAGACAAGAGCCTGAAGAAAAGGCGAGCTAAGTTTAAATGGATAAGTTTAAGTACTTATTGATTAGCTTTTTGATTAACCCTTTTTATAAATATATATAAATAAATATATAATACTTATAAATATCTAATAAGGATAATTATCAAGAAAGTCAATGAAACCGGAAGTAGAATAGAATATTCCCGGGTCGTTTGTCCCCAACGAAGAGTGAATTAGAAAGTCGAGAGTTGGATTGACATTTGATGATTGAATAGAACAAGATTTGGATTGGATTTCTAAATCTACGAGAAAAATAAAGCAATCTACACTAAAAACGAGAAAATTACACAAACTTATACTAAAAACGGAAACGGGAAGCTAAAACGACACACTAAAAACCCTAAATTTTCAAAAATTAACCTAAAATGAATTTTTTACTTTTGATAGACTCTAATTGACTAAAAAGTAAGATTAAAGAAAACTAGAAAGAAAACGGAGTTAAATTGAGCTAGAAAATACGAAAAACGAGCACGGGAACGAATCCCGCTCTTTAAAAAACGAAATTTTGCAAACATGACCCTACGAAAGTTTTTCTATTTTTCCTAAGTGTAATATGACAAGAGAAAATTTTCTAAAATAGAAAAATATTTTTTTTGATTTTTATTTAATTTTTAATGATTAAAAAACTGTTTTAAAGAAAATAAATGATAAAAAATAGTAAACAATATTGGAAAAATGTGAAAAAATACAGAAAAGTGGATTAAGGTGTACTGGATTTAGGAAAAATAAAAGCTAGAAAAGTGGGCTTATAAATAAGCCGAAATAAGCTGAAAATAGCTTATGGGCTTAATGGGCTAAATAGCCCTTATATAATAAATTCTGCAACTCACTACCGGATGAGCTATTATAGCATACCGGTAGTGAGTGTGTGTTATAAAACGTTGGTTGATGGGGTTGAGGTCCCAAGTTCAAGCCCTGCTCACTTGGGGCTTCCCCTAATCCCAACGTTTTTGTTTTTAATCATTTTTTTACAACTTTTTAAACAAGATGAAAATAAGCAACTTTAAAAAAACAAAAATTTTTATAACTAACAAATAAGCACGAAATAAGCGGAAAAGGCTTGACAGTTTGCTAATTTACACTAAGACAAAAAAAAACTAACTGTTTGGCTTTTTCTAGGACAAATAAGTTAGGCAAATGACTAAATAAGCAAACACAGATGCAAAACTACACTGAAAAAGGCGAATTCAAACAAAATAAGCAAGTGACATTAAGCAAAAAGGCTAAAAATGCAAATAAGCTATAATGACAAAGACATCTAAGATATTTAAACACAATAAGCAAGTAAAAAGACAAATAAGCTTTAAAATCTAAAACCCTAAACCTAATAAGCTAGGAAAAACAAAAATAAGCAAAGAAGTGCCAACAGATAAGCCAGAAAAGCACAAAAAAGTCAAATAAGCGAAGGGCCTAATTCTGCATACAAACAGCCCCTAGGGTCACTTTTGGCTTAAAAATAAGTCACTTAGAGGGCTTCTTAGGCTTAAAAACTTATATGGGCTTAAAGCTCAGCTTATGAGCTAATAAGAAAAACAAAGGAAACAAAATTTCAAACAAAGATAAGCTATAAAAGGAAAGGCAGTTTGCACCTGCGCATTTTTTTGGTTTTCTAAGGAAAACAAAGGGGCTTTTGCAGACCCAAAAATAAGCTATGGGGTATTCAAAATAAGCACTAACAGCTAATCTCCTATGTCTAATAAGCAAATGCAAACGAATATAAGCAATGAAAAAACAACAGATAAGCAAGGAATGCAAATAAGCTCAAATGGCTAACTGCCAAAACTAACAGCCTAAGGGACAGGATTCAAGCTTAAATTTAAGCAACAAAAAGGGACTCTCAGAGCTTAAGGCTTACACTAGCTTAAAGAGAAGCTTATAGGCTTCTAAAATCATCAAAAAGAATAAAGTTTGAATCAAAAATAAGCAAAGAAAAATGCTTAAGAAAAAGCTGCTTTTCAAAAATTTAATACTTAGTCATGATTGACAGATTGTACCTAAATCACAAACTAACTTGCAGACCTATTGAACTTTGGTTCTAACTCATTTTAGCACTTCATTAAACACAAAAACAACACTTATTAAAAGCATTCAAAGATCCTAATTAATTTGCGAATGGTGGGAATTGGAGCCTTATGATATTAATATAAACAGTTTAACTATGACTTATGCAAACCATGATTTTTAGATTTATCTCTTAAAAACTCCTAACAACTGAATTTTATGGTGATTTCAAGTTAGACTAAAGTGACCCAGGTGTCAAAACCAAATTTGACCCATTTTACCCCATGAAAGCAGTTAAACTCTAACACCCTTTTACTTTTGTAAGTCCTTGTTGAACGGCTTGTTATCAAGGATGAATAAAAAGGATTTGAGTCAAGAGATTTGAAAACAGATAGGTACAAACAAATGTTGAGCAAGAATAAGCTAGAAACACACAAGAATAAGCACTATAATAGGCAGTATGAAATAAGCGGTTTTCAAGCAACTTTGGCAGTTTTCAACAACAACTCAAACAAAAAGCATGACATCCAAAAAGCAAGCATAAATAAGCATGAGATAAACACAAATAAGCAACTAGAAGCAATAATAAGCTATGCTACATTAACAAAAATTTAAAAGGTGCACTTACCAAACCCTTGCTCTAAACAGGGTTAAATAAAGAGTCTACCAGCTCTAGCTTGTATAAAACAAGCTAGTGAGAGTCCATAAGCCCATCCTTTTTTGGCTTATCATCCAAATATTAAGCTGTGGTATTTTTGAGGGGAGGATTTTTTTGATTTCTCTTAACAGTTTAGATATTGAGTCATTTTTTGTTAAACAGTTTACAAAGTGGCTTAAATAAGAGCTTATATTAGCTTCTGAAACATATAAAAAGATATGTTGCTTGCATTCTCTTCAATCTTTGTCTTCTTCTAGTTGTGTTTCTTTGCTAAGACAGAAGCTAGGGTGTGTTTGTTGTGTGAGAGTAAGCCCCAAGCTCATCTTAACCATCAAATTGCCTTTGAGCCAAAGGTGAATTATCTACATCCTTGATCTTTGTTGTCCAATGAGGTGAGGGAGGATTTCCATGGTGTCATTTGTCCCTTTATGAGGTGGGGGTGAGTTTTAATGAGTTTTTGGCTGGGGGTGAACAATGGTCGAGGAGGGGGGACATGGAAGCGTGAACAGTGGAGTTTGGTTTGGGCGGGAAAGATGGTTATAACAGGTGTGTGCGTGTTGTCAGGGGTGAGTTTGGGGATTTGGCAAAATGAGCCCCTTATCTTGTTTGTTGTGTTTGCAATATTAGTCCTTGTGGTGATTAAATTTTTGGAGAGATGGCAAAAACAGTCCCTGAGGTTGTTTGATGGTTTTGCACCACAAGTCCATAAGGACTAACGGGTTAAGGGTTAAGGGCTAATGCTGTTAGGGGGTTATGGTTTGGGCCTAAGTTATATATTTTGGGTCGGCTTGTCTTAAAAGAGAGTTGGGCCTTTGTTTAAACTTTTGGTCTTTAATATTATACTAATGGGTTTACCCGGCCTATTAGATGGGTTCGGGTGGGCCCATTAAGTATTCTTCGGTGTCGGCTCCGGTTTTGATCGTTGACTTTTCCGGGTTGACTTTGACTTTGACTTTTGTTGACTTTGGCTTCGATTTGACTTTGGCTTTTCCACGCTTTTCCACTCCGTGCCCGGTTTTGTCGTTTTTGGCTTCGTTTTTCGTCCTTTTGTCGGATATCCGTTTCCTGCACAATATAAGTGAAAACATACAAATACAATGTATTTTTGGTACGTTTTCGTTTTGTCCGTTTTAGGTTAGCTTGATTTTTTCGTCCTTTTGTCGGATATCCGTTTCCTGCACAATATAAGTGAAAACATACAAATACAATGTATTTTTGGTACTTTTTGGGTCATTTAAGTCCGATTTTAATGGTGAAAAGTATGTGTAATTAAACGCATACCAAAATCCCCCATACTAAGACATTGCTGTGTCCTCACGCAATGCTATGAAGTAAGCACTTATAAACTAAGAATCTCGATCCCCCTTGACTAATAACCTCGAAAAGTAGCTAAGTGTTCATCAAGGGGAAGTTAAGACTCATAAGTTTTGAAGAGCCCCATTTTTACCATTATTAAATACATACTCTTTTTTATTTTTCTCATTTTTTTATACTTTTCATATTAAGCAACTAACTAACTTATTTGACTTTCGTTATTTTATAACTTTTAGGGATCATAGAACAAGATGCATTTCGATCCGAGAATGCCCCAAAAAGGATAAATTCATCGTCCCTGACTTTCATTATTCAAACCAAGCTTAAAAACGAATCACCGCTAAATATGAGTAAGATGCTAACACTACTCATAGTATTGTAACTTGTGGAACTGTTACTCCAGGGGTAATTATATATCTTAGGTGTATGTGCTATTTTGAATTTCAACATGGATCAATGTTTTGCAAAATTCTATGTTTCACGTTCCACCTGAGAATAATAAGTTTGAAGGCGAGATCATCCCATGTAGCGACTTTCGTCTCGGCACATTCCAACCTTGCCGGTTAAGTACCAGCTTTTAACACCCAACTAGACTAGTATCAGACTTACGACCTATGTTTCAAAAAATCACAGGATTCTCTATATACCACAATAGCTTAAAAAATAGAAATAGTCAAAGTCAAAAGCATATATAAATTTAACAAAAAAGAAATCTATTTATTAATTCTACACACTACAATTCAAAATCAAATCATATCTATTCTCAGTTCAACTCTCAAATCAAATCATTCCTTCAAATCAGTTCAAATCATCTCCTCTCAGGTTTCTCATATACACATAGCTTATAAAATAGAATAGTCAAAGTTCAAAAGCATATTTAAATTTAACAAAAAGAAATCTATTTATTAATTCACATTTAAACACTTATGCAATTATAACCCTCGACTTTTTAGAAGGCTGCAACATCGGTTGTGAGCCAGCAAGATGCAGCAAACTTTTATCAGTCTTGGATTATTATTCTTACTATGGGCTTTCTTTAGAAGGCTGTAACATCGGTTGTGAGTCGGCAAGATACAACAAACTTTTATCAGCCCACAGCTCATTATTATATTTTTTCATTTTTGAACATCATTTTTTTTATATATAGGGAAGACTTCTTTTTGAAAAATTTAAGTATAATTTTGAACTAAGGCTAAAGTTTTTGCTATATGCTACATAAAAATTATTGATTTAAGTCTAATCTCCAAAAATAGCACGTATATTAATTAGGTTAAGAGCTTATAGGAGAAAAAGCCACAAATTACACACATGAGCTCTTAAGATTTCTAAATAATCCTTGTTTAGCATCCAACTCATACTCAACTCTATCATTTTTTCTTCTTCGCAACCCGCGAACGCTTAGTCTAAACGTTAAGGAACAAGCTAGAGCTCAACACGCTCAATCGAGTCAAATTTATTCTTATTCTACCCAGCAGGAAAGTCAAAATTGTAATAAAACACTTATTTTATTTTTGAAAATTTTTAAGTTTTTTCATTTTTTTTGAAATTTTGGTGGTAAAAATGGGGTTACGTGAAAACAACAGCTGCAGGCACAATCAAATCGAATATCCCCCCATACTAGAATGAAACATTGTCCTTAATGTTTTACGAAGGGTCTTTACGTAAATCCTAAGCCGTTTATTAAGTATGCTTAAAGATAAACGTTAGTCGATAAGATTTGGATATCGGATTCCCAAAATGAAGTTAAGGATGTAAAGCTCTTGTGTTTGAAGGACAAAAACTGCGAGCACAAGAGGCTTCAAAATCCGGGCAATCCTGGATAATAAACCACAAAACACAAAACACGGATAATGGAAGAGGCGAGCCTCCTCACAACACAAAACACTTATTCATTACTACTAAACTACCATACTAATACTACGGATAAGCATGGGGTGCCTCCCATGAAGCGCTTGTTTAGGGTCACTAAGCTTGACCCAATCCCCGAATTCATTTGTCCTTGGGGAAGGTTTGTAGATCCGGTACAACCAATTTTGGTACGTCCCTTCCAAAGTAGTGCTTAATTCGATGACCATTCACCTTAAAGTTTGGCCCAGAGTTTTGGGATAACTCGACAGTGCCATATGGAAAAACATGGGAAATGGTGAATGGTCCAGACCAACGGGATTTCAACTTACCCGAGAACATCTTCAATCTAGAGTTAAAGAGGAGGACTTGATCACAGACGTTGAAAACGCGGTTTTTGATATTGGCGTCATGGATCCTATTAGTATTCTCCTTGTAAATCAAAGAATTATCATAGGCATGATCACAAAGTTCATTTAGTTCATTGAGTTGAACTTTGCGGTGATCACCCGCGGTCTCAAGGTCAAAGTTAGCATGCTTCAAGGCCCAGTAGGCTTTGTGCTCGAGCTCAATTGGTAAATGACATGCCTTTCCATACACGAGCTTATAAGGAGTACACCCATTGGGTGTTTTGTAAGATGTACGAAAAGCCCATAGAGCGTCAACTAATTTGTTCGACCAAGAGGCACGGTTCATGCCCACTGTCCTTTCAAGAATTCGTTTCAAGCCACGATTGGATACCTCAACTTTCCCACTTGTTTGAGGGTGATACGCGGTGGAGAGACGATGAGTGACTTCGTATTTAAGCATGACCTTTATGAACTGGTCATTGCAAAAATGGGTTCCGCGATCACTTATGATAGTACGAGGGGCACCGAATCTGGCGAAGAGAGATTTAAGAAACTTGTAAATAACTCGAGCGTCGTTGGTGGGGAGCGCTTTTGCTTCAACCCATTTTGACTAGTAGTCGACCGTCACTAGTATATATTTGTTCCCGCGTGAAGACGAGAATGGCCCCATAAAATCAATGCCCTAAACGTCAAATATTTCACAAACCTGGATGGAATTTTGAGGCATCTCATCCCTTTATGAAATTTTTCCTTGTCGTTGGTACGAGTCGCAATTTTTAACCAACTCGTGTGCATCTTTGTAGATAGTGGGCTAAAAGAAACCGGCATCAAAGACCTTTTTGGCAGTGAGATTTGCACTATGATGTCCCCCGGTGGGTCTATTGTGGCA
>BQNB010086244.1:0-23154 GCA_026074375.1 Tanacetum coccineum | reverse complement strand
GCATAAGCATACCATCTAGGATATCAATCCCGTCAACCACATCCACTCCAACCTTCATAGTACCTCTATCACTGGAATCGACCTCACCCTCAACCTCGTCCTCTACATCAACCCCAACATCGACCTCCATACCAATACCCGCATCAAGCCCAGCCTCAACATCCATATTTGCTGCAACCACAATAACCGTAGTATCAACCTCGATATCCGCTAACACATCTGCATCAGTGTCCTCCTCAACACTATCCTTTGGTGAAATAGAATCCCTAAACCTCTTGCGAGGTGGAAGGAGATGAACACGAGAAGGAACTAAAGCTCCTGAAGCAAGGATAGATGAAGTCACGTAGCAGCAAGGGACCTACATCTCTTGCGAGATGGTCCGGCAGATGACTCAGAAGAAGAATCCCCAACTGACGGCTCGGATGTCGTCGGTAGATACATGGTAGATAATAGGGCAGACCTCCAACGACGATAGGCCTCGCTATACCGTGAAGTCCTAGCAAGTGGGAGATAAACAAATCTCGATGGTACAGATGAATCAGCAATGGTGGTGACTGGTGGTGTATGTCCGAATAAAGAATGACCTAAAGTAGAAGGCCTAGATGATGAATGATCTAAAGTAGAATGCCTAGATGATGAATGATCTAAAGTAGAATGCCTAGATGAAGAATGATCTAAAGATAAATGATCTGATGATGATCCAGAAGTAAAACGATCCAAATGATGTGATGTGTACCTTAATGCTAAACGATGAGAAGGTAAAGGTCTAACTGACTTCCTCGCAGTCAAAGACCTACATGGCCCACCAGGATGAGTACGGTAAATTCGACCGAAGGAAATGTCCTGCCCAGGTCGGATAAGAATAGCTTGTCGTCGACAAATCTTGGGTGGTGCATGAACAAGTGAGATGATATCAGTAGATGGTGCGACAACAGCAGATGGTGCGGGTGGAATGGGAGCAGTAGGGATCTTTGGAGTAGAAGTAGTAGGTGATGATGATCTTGATGCAACTCTTCTCCTCCACCTAGCAAGCATAGCATCATGAGGTGTAGGTGATACATGCCTCTCAGGCATCTCAGTATCTGACTCTAAATCGTCTGAACACAGAAAAGGTGAAACCATAGGTGCTACAGATACGGGAGGTAGTGAACTCTCTGATGGATCAGCCTCTGATGATAAATAAGTATCAAGCTCACGCACCTCGGCAGGTGAGGCAACTGCAGCCGCCCCCACCTTCGGTGCAACTGGGACCTCAACAGAAATAGAACCGATAAGAATAACTAGCGGGATAGAGGATCACACACTCTCGTCTGATAAATATGAAGAAATAGAAATGACCAGAGCTGCCATAACCTACACAAGCAAAAGTTTATATAAATCCCCTTTATATGATACCATGCCATTACGTGTAATGTAGGAAAATATAGATGTGATGTAAAATATCATCATGGAAAAATTAAACGTAATATAATTATGGAAATGTATTATAATTAATACTTGTATACTTATCGATAGTAATTATATACGTAAGCAAGTAGAAACACGTAGGATTACATACTGGTTATAGACCAGACCTAATATTCTATCTGGTTCTCTATAACCTTGGCTCTGGATATCAATCTGTCACACCTCCAAACGGGGCCTGGACAAAATACGTGTTCGGGGGCGTGACGTCATAATATACATCACACAAGATACAAAGAACAACCTTTAAGGGTACGTTTAGAAATCCAACATCGTTGCATTAAATGAAAATAGTTAAAGTTTTACATAGGTTTATAGATAATATGCGAAAGCGAATATAAGTTTTAGAAATTGACAACGATTTTAAAATAGATGATAACAGTTCTTGAAAATCGATCCAATGCAAGGCGACACCATATAGAAAATAAAGACATCTACAGCTAAGCACCTGAGAAAAACATGCTAAAACGTCAACATAAAGTTGGTGAATTCATAGGTTTGAGTTTTGATATAAGAATGGACCATAATTTTGCAAAACGCATGTGACTATTATAACAGATACAATATCACATAAAAAGGTATTTACGTTGCACTAAGCTCATGACATCGAGGCTAAATGTAATAGAAGCATGCGTAATGCTTAATAAACTTGCCTTGACGGGTGCCATCATGGCGCTTTATCGTATCACTCGACATGGTATACGCCCGTTGATCCAGTAAGAGCTACTTACCCGGACGGGGATGATTAGTCCCAATAGATCTATTTACAACACTCGCGGCTCACATACTAATCCAACTGAACATACAAGTAACTAACGGTTCATGATAACTCGGGCATACAAGTTTCAATACTACTTAGGCAACACGTAAACAAGATTGGGAAAACGTAAAGCATTTGTTGTCTTATGTTAAAAGCCTAGCAATTGTTTCGTCCACCCTAAATAGTAAAAGCAGATATGTAAAAACATAGGCTTAATGACTCACCTTAAGCTGTATTGAGCAAGATATTCAATGAAGTGAATAACAATAACGAACGACTCTAACCGCGACCTAATTAATAGACGCGCTTTAGAAACGAGAAATAAACACAAAACATCAGATAAGACGCTTGTAATAAAAATAAACATCCATAAGTGTTTGTGCTTTAGTTTATATAGTAAAAACGTGTCATTATGAAAGTATAAGGTTAATAAGTTACGTTTACGGACCGAGATTTTAAAGAAAAGTTTCTTATTTTCGAAAGATTACTATTAATAAGAAAGTTCAAAGTTTCTGGACGTTAATACCGGCCCCTAATATTTAATAAGCCTATGATCCTAAAACACACTACTTAAATCTAAACGCCTAACTTCCAAGTCCATCTTGCTAATAAATATCAAAAGTTACTATTTTTAGGAGTTTTCTATTTTAGCAATCCGATAACTATTATGTAATTTTTCTAAAAGTTTTTACTTAATTTTATTTACTAAGTGTCTATAACGTTTTTCCCAATTTTTTAAAAGCGCAAATCAACTCCAAAAAATGTCCGAAAACCCTATTTTATATTTCTAATCAGCAAACCTATAATTTATTTTTCGAAATGTTTCCAAAATTCATTTTGCATAACTTGGTCCATTTAAACCGCTTTTAGTTGTTCGTATATGCAAAATCTATCTATTCAATACATGCTTTCCAAAACTATCTTCTTGACTAATGAAAAACATTTTTTAGTCCATCCACAAACACAAACAAATACGGATCATCTTCATATTTTTGCCAAACGCTACCATAAATTCATTCAAACTTCACAATAGTGCTTATACTAACCTAATCTCGTTCACTACTAATCCAACCATCAAAATTCACTCTTAATATATCCTAATCCCATCACCATCTTTGTTGCAACCCACAAGTTCACTCATCCTTTCCATAATCAAAGTATTAATATCAAGAACACATGAAAACTTTATTACTTCATAAAACCCACTAATTCATTGAAAAAAAGAACACAAACACTAAGGATATATGTAAGACTCGATCAAGAAAAGAGAGAGATAAAAGAAGGATCAAGAACATACTTACAAGATGAGAAAAATCAAGAAAGAACATAATATCTAACTAGAAAACCTTAGATCTTAAACCCAATAACAAATCTTGCAAAAACCCACTTGATAAACCAAAACCCTAACTTATGAAATATTGAATAAACCCTTGGAATCAAAGAACCAACACTTATAATCACCTTAGATATGAGCAAAGATCAACCTAGAATACTTAGATCTTGAACGAAATCAAGGAAAATGAACCCTAAGAGGGTGTTTGTTTGGTGCCGTGAGCAAGGAAGAAAGAAAGAGAGAAGAGAAATTTTTATGAGGCTTGTCTTGAAAGAAATGACCTAGAAGTGTTATCACATGGTATTTATAGGAACAAAGGTTTAGGGTTTAGAGATATTATGTGAGCCATGGCTTATGAAAATTGTATTGACTCCTCTTGGTGTCCTTGTGGTTCGAACGACTAGAGACGGGGGGTTCATGACTTGCTTCCTAGCCAAAATTAATTACAAAGGAATGCGTAGTGGAGTTGTGGTCCTCCCATGGCGCATGAAGACAAAGGGTGTAAGAAGTCACAAGTTCTTGCATGGGATAAAACTACAAAGATGTCACCATCTTGCAGGTGATGTAGTGTTCTCATTTGAAATTTAAATTTTTGGTGCCTTTTCTTTTCTTTTGTTTGCACTGAAAATTAAAGAGCCTAAGGGGAGGAATTTTTATAAAATTTGACAAGTCTAATAGTATTGGATGATAACTAGAGTTTACATGCAAAGATTACGGGTTTCCGGGACAAGGCTTTCTCTTTCGTCGAGCCCCGAGCTTGTGGTCCTCCTTTGAGTTTGGATTCAATTGGATGAATCTGTCAAGTCAATGTCCGTTTGATCAAAAATGCTAAAATCGTACGACGTATGCAAAAAACATATAAATAACAAACGAAAGTGAACTTGACCTACGTAACACTTTAAAATGATAAAATAATGCATATAACACGTAGACTAAACCAAGGCATCGAAGTCGGATACGATCGCGATATGTATGACGTTTACAGATTTTACGCGGATTACTTCCCGTTTTAAGCCAATTTCAAACGAAACGAATAAAAGTTAAAATAATGATCGGAGTAGTTTAAAATATTGATCTAAAATTTATGAGGTGTTACAATATTCACACCATGACCGGTTATACATATATAAACACAAAAACAATACCAAGTTTTACATAGATATTATACCATGTGCTATTTTTGAGCTTTACTTACAAGATCTACCTAAATCTAACACAAGAACACTCCCCCATGCCAATCACTTACAAACCGCACCCCCTTCCCTTGAAATCATGGATTAGATGTTATTTGGTTCCCTAGATATTTTCACTATAAAAGGATACTTGCATCAAGCCTTTCTAATCACTTATCACTTACAAAAAAATTAAAAGATCTCTCTTTCTCTCCATATAAGCTCACGGCTCACAAATAAGACATAAAAAATTTCATATTTTTCCAATTTTTTTAGAAACGACAATATACAAGTGTGATCAAGGGTATTATCTATGGTGTTCTAAGTTGATTTCCAAGTTAGGGTCTCAATTTTAAGCAAGGGTTTTTCAAGAATTAAGTTAGGGTTTCATAAATCAAGATTTGGATTTTGATAAGGTTTTGGGTAAAAATCAAAGACTATGGTTTCTTTTGATCATAAGCTTTGTAAGCATTCTACATTTACTCTTTTGATTTTCATACATATTGATTATGTTCTTATATATTTCTATACTTACATAATGTATTTATATACATGAACACCAAGATTATTAAGTTATATCACCAACTAGTAGACTTTTATAAATGTTTGCAAAAGAAATCAAGAACAACAATTACTTACATGATTATTAGGCATAATATCAAGTTTATTATTCATAAACTAACTTATTTGATTTTATAAGTTATTTCATTATATTATGAAGTGTTGGATGGGATTAGGTTAGTTTGGATGTGTTGATTATGAAGGAGGTTGAAGTGGTTAGATTAGAGGTTGTTGTTTTGTAAAAATGAGGTCAAAATTATAATTTTAAAGTATGTAAAATGCCCCTTAGTACGTCTCAATACGATTCGGTGCATATAAATAACTTGAAAAACGAATGTAAAACGAAGAAGTTATGGTCAAAACTAGATTTGAAACAATACCGACAAAAAAAGTTTTTCGGCATAATCTGGCAGATTTATAATTCATGATTTTAACCATTTTTGAATCCGAACCGGCGTAAGTATAAAACTAGAAACTTGCTCGGAATGATTTTCCGGTAATTGTAGCACAAGTTTTGTAAGTCCGAAGTGTAACACGAAGAGTGAACACATAATCATACTGGGACACTTTTTTTGGATAATGACATGAAAATTTCTGCATACTATTTACAAATGTATCTTCCTGAAATGAATAGTAATTTGCGTTTTCGGACGTTTTCGGTCCGTTTGGACTATAAAAACCTTAGGAAATAATATAGCATTACTTAGATAATATGTGTACGCGTTCTAAACTTTATAAATATTATTTTATAAATTAACTATATAATATATATTTATTGTCGTTATAAAAGTGGTAAACTTAACGAAATTATTATTTTAATTTATAAGCTAATGTCTAAAACTATTAGGTGGTGATATAACAAGATAAAATATAGTGCATTGTATATATTGTTATACGTTATTCTAAATCGACCTATAATTAAATAAGTTGCATATTGGTCCTTTGGGATGACATTCCTAGTTGATTTATCTCGAAATCAACTCCATCACTTGAGGTGAGTTTATAGCCCCGCTTTTACTTTTTTACAATTACTTTACAAATCCCGGGGTGAGATACATTGCTTGTTTTACATTTGGACGCAAGTACTTTACTACTCTTTCAAATGATTATGGATTAGCCTAAGTAGCGATAATTTAGTATGCCCGAATTATCATGAACCGATAATTTCTTGATCGACCGTACTGGTCAAGTGAGCGCGAGTGTTATAAATAGATCTATTGGGGTTGACATACCCGTCTAGGATTGGTGTCTACAAGGCCAACGGATGTATACCATGTCGACAATTTGAATGCTAACAGACATTCCCATTAGGTACTGACTTACTGATTGTCTGAAATAGATTGGCATACAATATATTCGTCAAAGTCTCGGAGTCAGACTTAGTGAATCGTAATCATTTTCCAGATAATGTAAACCATGCAATACATACTAAAAACATTGCGGTCAAAAAACCATTATAACTAAACTAAACAATTAACTCCCAAATCTTATGTACACTTTTAAGCATGTATTTCTCAGGTGAATAAGCTAATTTACGTTCTTAATGTGCATTGGAGTCTAAACTTTCCAGAATTTCATTCATGGATTTCTACTTGCATTCGAGAACTAATCAATCTCGTGTATAATTCAGTCGTTCCATTATGTTGCAACTTAGACTAAATGTATAACTTTATTATTTCAAATTAATAACACATATTATCTTCGAACGACTCCATTTAAGTAGTTCTCTTGATCTTGTGTTAATTGTATATAAAGAAAGCCCGACCGTTTACCATATTCGCTCACATATTTTGGAGGTGTTACATATAACACCCCCATTTTTGACATATAGCATCGGAAGCTAATCTGGGGTATTACTTCATGGATCAACAGACATAATTATAGAAAATGACTCATAATAGACTAACTGGAAATATTAAAGTTATCATTCATATCATATCAGAAGATTGACAAAGGAGGTCCCAAAATCAAGAAGAAAACATAAAGTTTGAAATGATAACCAAATTAGACTTCCTCAGTTCCATTGCCACTATTCCGTGCCATAAGGTTTGCTTCAAATACCTTATATAAACATGCTAAATAGGGGATCCAACACAAAGGTTGAGTGAAATTCATAGGTTTTCAGTTATAATAGTTGAGTATAAGTTCAATAGTGGGTTACGTTGTTATACACCCATAGTTTGTAATACTTGTAATTGCATTTACAATTATCATGGAAATAATCGAATACAAGTTATCATAGGTGGTAATAATTGCAACACATACAATTATCATAGAAACCAACAGTAAATTATAGCCCGTAGATAGCTCATGATAACCAATAGTAACATGGAAAATCACCGTAGTGACATTGGTTGAGAAGCCAAATGTCCTCGTAGAAAGGTAACTTTCCAAAGTTACCCATTATAATCAAATATAGTGCTATTGGTACCTAGAGAAAGTATAGTGTACACCAACGTAGATCGTCACACCCCGATAGATCTATCCATAATATTCGCGTTCACTCGCAAGTGACTAATGGTTCATGATTAAGAAATATTGGCAGTAAAGGTGACTTAGGCAATAATATAAATAAGATACATACAATAGGAAAACACTTTGTAATGCAAGGTTTTATAGCGATGAATCCCCCATACTCGGGTTAATGAAAACATTAGAATATTTAAATGCGAGGCTATAACTCACCTTAACAAGGAGATTAGATTTGAATGGCAACAGTATATGAAATGAAAATAGTACACGAAACCTGAGGTAATAGTTAATCTTAGTGTGATGTTTATGTTTTCAAACCTTATAAAGTTAACATACATCTTACTATGATTATTAATTTATGGAAATATTTATCTACTGTCCGGGCTAATCATATATTCAAGATGTCATGCATAGAACGTTTAAGGAGCCAAGATATTTAAATCGTAAATCCACAAACAGCCGGCCGTCGTCAAACTGTATACCTGAATAAACCCCTCACAATGAAAATTCCCTAGTACGTTATTACGATAAGATTTTAAGTTTCTTCAAAAGCTAGTCGATGATAAATTACGTTAATTATATAACGTAATTGTTTTATAATGCGTCGATCGATGATTAATAATGATAAATGTGTCGGGTTTTAATAAAATCAAGTCTTATAATATTAATATATATTTTTATAACTAATATAAAAATATTTCATTTTATACCTTTAAGAATGCAAAAATGGCAATATAATACCCTTTGGTTTATAAACTTTTACAAGTTTGAGTCCCTTTATATAATAATATACATATAAGAAACCTATAACATTGAAACTTGCAAGATAGGGTCCTAAAAGTTATCCAACTTAGGAATATGACATTTTCAGCCCCTCTAGTTATAATTTCTAAAATATTTACAATATATACCCCTTGCATGGGATTTATTTGCAAAACAAGTCCAAAAACCATAATAATGATATTTTTGAAATCCAAGAGAGTTTTGCAGCTTATGGCTTATTAGAATAAGCTAAAATAAGTAGAGTTTACGAGCTTATAGCTTATGAAAAGGGCTTGTGATTGAAAAAAAATCAAAACGGGTAACGGTTAGGGTTTTAAAACAATTCGAATGGGTTTGATGTTCAAGGCTCTTAACAAAGAGTTCCTTCATGATCTAATAGAGTTTATGAACAACCTAAAATAGTAGCAAAGCTTATAGGACGAGTAGAAAAAGCTTACAACTTGAAATGGGTCGAAATGGAGGTTTTTGGTTCGTGTAGCTTGGAGACGAGTTCTATGGCTTCTTCCTTGGAATCCTTGGTTTCTAAACACACCTTGGGACTTCTATACTTCTGCTAGTGCAAGGCTAGAGCAAAGTTTTAAGGTGGAGAAGTGTTTTTGGAATGAATGAAAGTGTGTGTTTTGGTTCGACTATTTATAGGCAAGAACTAACTTGGTGCCCAAGTTCTAGCTTGATGTGGTGGCTTAGTTATAGATTAGTGATTCATGGCAGCTACTAGGGTGACTAAGGAAGGCTAGGGAGTGACTATTGTGAGCTAGAGTGATAGCATAGCAAGAGAAGTATATGGAGAAGTTTAAAGTGATACTAGGGTTTGAGACTTGGGTGGCCAAGTTGGGTGAGAAGGTGGTGAAGGAGGACTTGTAAGGATGCTAGGAGTGTATGGTATGGTGTTTGGTGAGGATTATGTGAGTGAAGGTGGTGGTGAGTCATGGAGGAGCTTAAGGTGTTTATTTAGTTTATACATGGCTGTTTTTAGACAGCCAACATCAGTCCCGGTAATTTGGTTGCCATTTACAAACCGTAATTACGATCAACCTTATACCAGTGAGCATGGTTAGATATTTGAGTCCTCTATAACTTTTAGTTTTACATATTCAAGGGTTACTATACAAAAATCTAGAGATAATAGCCATTTACTACAGGTGTGCAGAATTTGCGCACCTTTGCCATTTTGGCTATAACTAATTCATCTGACATCGAATCGGGGTGATTCAATTGGTAAAATGATCACAAGACATAGGGATACAACCTAGTGTCTTTACTTAATAACCAGAACCTACTGATTTTGACCAGATCTTATGTTTTATTAACGGATCAGATTCTGAAAACTATGAACTAGTTTAAGGTGTAATGGGTTTGCTATGGTTTTATGATTTTGGTTTAGGGTTAGATGAATTAGGGTTTTAGGATTAGGGTTTAGAATGATTTAGGGATTAGGTTTAGGGTTTAGGAGTTGTGCATTGGGTGTTTGTACCTTGTGTTAAAGTGGTGGTAAGATATAAACATGATTTAGGAGGTAAAATGACCTAGTTTGTATTTCATGCACAATTGACTTGTACATTGAGCTTTAGAAGGTTGTACTAGGGTTTAGGAGGGAAAAGATATTCAAAAGTTTGGCATTGTAACTTGTACACATGCTTTGAACATTTGTACACTTGTTTTGACATGTAATTAGGGTTTTTGGAATAAACGTTAACGTATAATGCTTGTTTTGGAATAACGTTGTAAATGGTACGTTAAATGGATAACGTACATGGTAAAAATGATATTTAAACATAGACTTGACATATTAGGATGTTTACATGATATAAACATAGATATAGATGGCATTGGTAGGTTGCGTGAGCTCGTTTACTTTAGTTATGTAAACTATGTTACATAATGGAATAAAGCAAAAAAAAGTTCCCGTAAAGAAGTGGGTATAATAATGATATTACATGTCATCTAATTTAAAAGATGGATATTACATTGATGAAAATTGTAGTTGTTATAGTCTCCCTCCCCATAAAAGGAAATCACGTTTCGAAGATAATAGCTGGATAAGAGTGTTAAGTTTTGCAATAGATAATGAATGACTATCTCATAATCTGGAAGAAATCTAGAGGCAATGATAATGCTGAAGAAATGGAATTTATTCGTACAAACGGATCACAGATTTGAAAGAATATTGTTCGTACGTATGCCATATATTTAAGCCCACTCATTTATAATTTGTCACTTACAAACAGAGGCGTCTCAATCCTTGTAACTGAGAATTTATAAACTTACGGTTCGGTGGTTTATAATTTCCGGTGTGCGCACACACACACAAGCGTCCCTAATCACTACATCTCTGATCCATCATATCTATACTCTCTCTCTATCCATCCTACCTAAATATCGATAATATTAAAATAATGTCATGTATTGTTCTAGAATCATAAGGAATAATGAGGATAATAATGAGATGTCAATCGCGTTGATGTCTTAAAACAAGATGAGTATTTTTGCTGTCATTTTCCAATTAGCCGAGAATGCGGTGAGTTACACGTGGATGTACGTGTTTTTAAAAGTATGAGGCGAGTATTCTAACTCAGAGTTGAATATATAAGAACTAATGAGATTGATAACTATGTCAAGTTTCGATATTATTAAAATGAAGTCAAGAAGAAGTTGGGAAGTTTTAAGTTGTAATCTTTTTCTCCTCGTCCTATAAGCTTTGCTATTGTTTTAGGTTGTTCATAAAATCTATTAGATCATGAAGGAACTCTTTGTTAAGAGCCTTGAACATCAAACCCATTCAATTTGTTTTAAAACCCTAAAACGTACCAGTTTTGATTTTTTAATCACAAGCCCTTTTCATAAGCTATAAGCTTGTAAACTATACTTATTTTAGCTTATTCTAATAAGCCATAAGCTGCAAAACTATCTTGGATTTCAAAAATATCATTATTATGGTTTTTTGGACTTGTTTTGCAAATAAATCTCATGCAAGGGATATATATTGTAAATATTTTGGAAATTATAACTAGAGGGGCTGAAAATGTCATATTCCTAAAGTTATAACTATAAGGACCTATCTTGCCAAGTTTCAAAGTTAAAGGTTTAATATATATATACTTATTATATAAAGGACTAAACTTGTAAAAGTTTATAAACCAAGGGTATATATTGCCATTTTTGCATTCTTAAAAGGATAAATAATGAAATATTTTATGTTAGTATATAAAAAATATATTAATATTATAAGACCAGTTTTATAAACCCACAACACTTTTATCATTATTAACATGCACGATCGCGTTATAAAAACAATTATGTATTACGTATATAATTTAACGTATACTTAATCGTTCGACTAGGTTCTGAAGAAACATAAAATCTTATCAAATCACGTTACTAAGGGGAATTTTATGTGATGTTTCAATAGGGGGTTTATGTTTTGACGAGTTGCAGGATTTACAATTTAAAGTGTCCTAGCTCCTCAAACATTTACTGCATGACCTCTAAATTATGATAGCCCGAACAGTGATACAATATTTCCATAAATTAATAAATCAAAGTAAGATGTATGTTAAACTTTATAAAGTTTTAAAAACATAAACAATCACACTAAGACTTGACATATTACCCCTCAGGTTACGTGTCCGAGGCCGTTACATATTCATTTCATATACTTTATGGCCATAATCAGATTTCCCTGTTATGGTGAGTTCATAGCCGTTCGCAATTTTAAATATTTTGAATACTATTATAAACCCGCAGGGGGATACATTGCTTAAACATGAATGCAAGTGTTTTTTCCTTTCCAACTTTTATGCTATCCAGATATTTATGCCTAAGGACTCTTCACTGCTGCCAATATTTCTTAATCATGAACCATTAGTCACTTGCGAGTAAAACGCCAATATGTGGATATATCTAATCAGATGGTGTGACGACTCCCCATTGGTGTACCATAAGTAATTAGGCTTGTTGGTACAATAGCACTAATTTGACTTTAATGGTAACCATAGGCAAGTTACCCTTTCCACGGGGGACATTTGTTTTCCTCAACGCAATGTCCACTACGGTCATTTCCATGTTAACGTATTGATGTCACGAGCTTAGGGCAATAATATTGTTTTCTATGATAGTTGTATGTGTTTCAATTATTACCACCTATGATAACTTGTATTCGATTATTTCCATGATAATTGTAAATGCAATTACAATTATTACAAACTATGATGTATAAACAACGAACCTACTCTTGAACTTATACTCACAAAACCAACAGAAAAAAAAAACTTATTATAAACGAAAACCTATGAATCTCACTCAAATCCTTTGTGTTGACCCTTTTAGCATGTTATCTCAAGTAATTGAGCAACTTAAGGCACAGAGTGGTACGGACTTGAAGATGGCTAAATTGTTATTATTCAAACTTTATGTTTCTAGAATTAGGGGGAGATGCCTCTTTTGGTAACAACAACTAAATTAACACCTCTCTGACTATCTCCTATATGATTCGATGTTAGAGGATGACAAATGAGGGTCGGTCTTTGTCCTCTACAAACACTCTCCAGACTATATAAAAAATGTTTTATGTAAGAAAATTTAGAGTTGTTAGTAGAAGTCCTGGCATCCCCGGACTATTTCCAGCCTCATCAGGAAACACCTGCTCCTAAACTTTTTCAATGAATTTAACTAAAGGATCATTTAGCCTCACTAGCCCTCTCACCTTTTTATGATGACCCTATATGAAGGTCATATCCAAGCACATGATGCTACTGAAAATGAATTACCTATTCCAATTGCCACCATTCCACAATGTGTCCAGATTCCTACCTATTCCCTTCCCCATAATCCCATTCCAGCCACATCCACCACTCCAATCCCCAAGCCAAAGCACCTATTGCTCCCATCCGACTATGTTGCCTCCATCTCCATGTTATCACTATCCACCAATGTTTATTTCCTGACTTTTCTTTCCTCCTAAAAAGATTTTCACCTCCTAGCGAATACTGAGACTCCTGTTAGATCACCCATACCAAACATCATCTCACAACATTTCATCTTTGGAGCACGACTTAGATAACTAAACTAAATTTACCACTCCTCTAATTTTGAAGAACAATGACAACTGTGAAACAAGGAATTGAGGCAGTTGATGAATTGAGCAGATTGCACGCCCATCCGAGTACTAACAGCTAATTGAAACTATTGCCCATCTATGAGACAAAGAGTAAGTAATAACCCTTAGAAGAAAAGGTAACTGGAAAAATTTAAAACTTAACCAGCCGTATGGCTTAAGAATCAATAAGGCATACTAAACAACAGGAAAAGAAGGTAGCAGGGAATGCTAGCAACAAGAGGAAACGGGAAGGTAACCATAATGAAGGCTCGAGTCAACAAAACAAAGAGCATAAGGTGCTTAGAGCACAGACTACTAAGCCAAGCAACAAGAAAGTCTATGCGGGGACTCTTCCATTATGCAATAAATGCAAATTTCATCATAATGGCCAGTGTACAGTAAAAAGCGCAAACTGTAAGAGAGTTGGCCACTTGACCCGAGACTGTAGGAGTCCTGCTACTACTAACAATTAAAGGATCATTACTTGCTATAAATGTGGAAATCAAGGGCACTACAAGAAAGATTGTCCAGAGTTAAAGAATAAAAACCATGGAAACCAAGCTGGAGATACTGAAGCACGTGGATTGATGTATGATTTAGGAGGAGGGGAAATCGATCAAGACCCCAACAACATGGAAGTCGATATCAATGCGTAAAGACAAAATCTTCTCGCCTTGCCTAGTAAACATCAAGTTGGAACTATCTTAGGATCTATTTTCTTTAGGAATTCTCGTTGTATTGTGCGAATAAATTTCAAGTTATCTATCAAATCAATGTGTTGTGAAAAAAAAAGTTCGTCAAATTTACTTAAATTCTATACTTATTCATATAAGGCACCCCCATAAATATTATGAAATTATAACACTATTTTGACAAAAATAAGCATGGTGGTGGATGTGGGAATGCATGAGTAAAGGATTGACAGTAAAAGACCGCATCGTTAATCCTCAATTATACATGGCCTGATCACCTATGTATAATTTAGGAAGGACCATGCCATGCTGAGAATAGTCACCCTAAAAACTTATTGTCAAGAAATAATTCTATAAATTTTATCAAGTTTTGTGTGCATATTTATCATGAGGAACCAAACTAATAATCATAATATCCAAGTAAACCCTTACGCCATCTTACTATAAAGTCAACATCATCTTATACCAAATCTTAAGCCGAAAAGACAAAGATGCATCGTTAGACATCCTAGGACAATCCATCGGCAAGTTTAGCCGTCATCAGGGAATTGAGACCCATACCAAAGTGATTCCACATTCATACCATCCACAGGCTGACAGACAAAGCAAGAGGACTATTCCAAACTCTCGAGGATATGCTACGTACTTGCACGATAGATTTTGGAAAAGGATGGAAGAGACACTTACCACTGGTAGAATCTTCCTGCATTAACAGTTACTATGCCAATATTAAGGCAGCACCATTCGAGGCACTTTATGGTCGAAAGTGCCGATCACCTGTTTACTGGGCCAAAGTTGGAGATGTCCAACTAACCAGACCAGAAATAATCCATGAAACCATCGAAAAGATAGTACAAATCCAACAACGCTTGCAAGCTGCAAGAGACCGACAAAGAAATTACACCAGTATAAGGCGAAAGCCTTTAGAATTTCAAGTTGGAGATCGCGTTATGTTAAAAGTGTCACCTCGAAAAAGTGTCATCCGATTTGGATAAAAAAAGTAGTAAAGGGTAGGGTGTTGAGAAGTGGGGGGAGGTGTGGGGTGGAGAGTCGAGGAAATCTTAAACCCTCGTACATTGGAGGGTGAGATGAAGGGTGGGGAAGACCAATTAAATTCCTTGATAGGATTAGCACATTGGCATACAAACTTGAGCTTTCTGAAGAACTCAGTAATGTATACAATACCTTCCACGTTTCTAATTTAAAGAAATGGCTATCTGACGAATCCCTCATTATTCTAATGAAAGAACTTCAGCTCGATGAAAAGCTTAATTTTATGGAAGAAACAATAGAAATCATGGACCAAGAAGTCAAACAACTGAAGCAAAGTCGTATCCCTATTGTCAAAGTAAGATGGAACTCTAAAAGAGGACCAGAATTTACGTGGGAACGCGAAGATAAAATTCGTGCCAAGAATCCACATCTGTTTTCAAACATCACCCTGGCATCCAACTAAATCTTAGGATAAGATTTCTTTTAAGGGAGGGAGACTATAACAACCCATAATTTTCCTCTATTCAATTATTCATCTATTAAATTAGAAGCAACCATTTTCATGGGAATAATTTTTTTGCTTTAGTCCATCCATTATATAACGTAACTTACATAGCAAACTAAACGAGCTCACGCAACAACCAATGCCAACTGCAACTATGTTTACATTATGTAAACATCCTAATATGTCAAGTCTATGTTTAAATATCATTTTTACCATGTACGTTATCCATTTAACGTACCATTTACAACGTTATTCCAAAACAAGCATTATATGTTAATGTTTATTCCAAAAACCCTAATTACATGTCAAAACAAGTGTACAAATGTTCAAAGCATGTGTACAAGTTATAATGCCAAACTTTTTAATATCTTTTCCCTCTAAACCCTAGTACAACCTTCTAAAGCGTAATGTACAAGTCAATTATGCATGAAATACATAATAGGCGACATTTTACCGTCCCAAATACATGTTTAATAATCTTTCCACCCCATACTTTAACAAAAGTACAAACACACAATGGCAACAACTCCTAAACCTTCAAACTAATACCCTACAACCCTAATCCTAAAACCTTAATTTATCTAACCCTAATCCAAGAATCATAAAACCATAGGCAAACAAAGAAATCACAAAAAAAAAAAACAACAACAAGCAAAACAAAAAGTAAAAAAAACAAACAAAATTAAGAAAAAATACAAAAAAAAAAAAAAAAAAATAGCAAATCAAACAAAAAAAAAAAACGCAAGCACCCCGTTATTTTGTTATACAAGGTTTCCCAATACACCTTAAACATTAATTCATAGTTTTATAGAAACTGATCCGTTAATAAAACCTAAGATCTGGCAAAATCATTAGAGTATCTAGGTATTGAAGTAAAAACTTTAGGTTTAGCCTTATAAATAAATGGAGTGTGTAGGTTAGTTGTGACCATGTGATCATTTTACAATTGAATCACCCCTGATCTCGACGTCAACTGAATTAGTTAAAGTCGAAATTGCAAACGTGTGCAAATTTCTGCAACACCTGTAGTAAATGGCTGTTATCTCTAGATTGTATAGAGTAACCCCTGAATATGTATGACTAAAAGTTGTAAAGGACTCAAATATCTAACCATTCTCACTAGTTTGAGGTTGATCAAAATTACGGTTTATAAATGGGCAGACAATACCTCACATTGAAATAAAAACGAAAGAATTTATAAAAATCTATATGAAAATTAAACTAACAAATTACCTGGACTGAGTGTTGGCTGTCCAAACATAAGCCATGTAAAAACTAAAATAAAACACCTCAAGCATCCTCCATGACTCACCACCACCTTCATCACCATGACCTCACCACCACATCACCATTACTCCAGCACCTTACAAGCACTCCATCACCACCTTGTCACCTAACTTGGCCACCAAGTCTCCAAAACCCCTAGTTATAACCCTAACTTCTTCATCTCCTTCCATCTTGCTATGCTATCACTCTAGCTCATAATAGTCACTCCCTAGCCTTCCTTAGTTACCCTAGTAGCTGCCATGACTCACTAATCTATAACTAAGCCACCACATCAAGCTAGAACTTGGGCACCAAGTTAGTTCGTGCCTATAAATAGTCGAACCAAAATACACACTTTCATTCATTCCAAAAACACCTCTCCACCTTAAAACTTTTCTCTAACCTAGCACCAGCAGAAGTATAGAAGTCCCAAGGTATGTTTAGAAACCAAGGATTCCAAGGAAGAAGCCATAGAACTCGTCTCCAAGCTACACGAACCAAAAACCTCCATTTCGACCCATTTTAAGTTGTAATCTTTTTCTCCTCGTCCTATAAGCTTTGCTATTGTTTTAGGTTGTTCATAAAATCTATTAGATCATGAAGGAACTCTTTGTTAAGAGCCTTGAACATCAAACCCATTCAATTTGTTTTAAAACCCTAAAACGTACCAGTTTTGATTTTTTAATCACAAGCCCTTTTCATAAGCTATAAGCTTGTAAACTATACTTATTTTAGCTTATTCTAATAAGCCATAAGCTGCAAAACTCTCTTGGATTTCAAAAATATCATTATTATGGTTTTTTGGACTTGTTTTGCAAATAAATCCCATGCAAGGGGTATATATTGTAAATATTTTGGAAATTATAACTAGAGTGGCTGAAAATGTCACATTCCTAAAGTTATAACTATAAGGACCTATCTTGCCAAGTTTCAAAGTTAAATGTTTAATATATATATACTTATTATATAAAGGACTAAACTTGTAAAAGTTTATAAACCAAGGGTATATATTGCCATTTTTGCATTCTTAATGGTTTAAAATGAATTATTTTTAAATTAGTTATAAAAATATATATTAATATTATAAGACTTGATTTTATTAAAATCCGACACATTTATCATTATTAATCATCGATCGACACATTATAAAACAATTACGTTATATATTTAACGTAACTTATCATCGACTAGCTTTTGAAGAAACTTAAAATCTTATCGTATCACGTTACTATGGAATTTCATGTGAGGGGTTTCATTTGGGTATACGTTTTGACGAGTTTGCTAGATTTACGATTTAAAGTGTCCTGGCTCCTCAAACGTTTACTGCATGACCTCTGAATTATGATAGCCCGAACAGTGATACAATATTTCCATAAATTAATAAATCAAAGTAAGATGTATGTTAAACTTTATAAAGTTTTGAAAAAATAAAGAATCACACTAAGATTTGACATATTACCCTCAGGTTACGTGTCGAGGCCGTTACTTTCATTTCATATACTTTTGCCATCAATCAGATTTCCCTGTTAAGGTGAGGTCATAGCCTCGCATTTTAAATCTTTTGAATACTTTATAAACTCGCGAGGGGGATACATGCTTAAACCATGAATGCAAGTGTTTTTCCAACTTATGCTATCCAGATATATTATTACCTAAGTACCTTCCACTGCCAATATTTCTTAATCATGAACCATTAGTCACTTACGAGTGAACGTGAATATTATGGATAGATCTATCGGGGTGTGACGACTCCCGTTGGTATGCCTATACTTTTGGTACCAATAGCACTATATTTGACTTAATGGGTAACCTTGGAAAGTTACCTTTCCACGGGGATATTTGTTCCTCAACCAATGTCACTACGATGATTTCCATGTTAACGTATTGATGTCATGAGCTTAGGGCAATAATACTATTTTCTATGATAATTGTATGTGTTGCAATTATTACCACCTATGATAACTTGTATTCGATTATTTCCATGATAATTGTAAATGAAATTACAATTATTACAAACTATAGGTGTATAACAACGTAACCCACTATTGAACTTATACTCAACTATTATAACTGAAAACCTATGAATTTCACTCAACCTTTGTGTTGACCCTTTTAGCATGTTTATCTCAGGTAATTGAGCAACTTATGGTACGGAGTGTCACGGACTTGAAGATGGCTAAATTGTTATCATTCAAACTTAATGTTTCTAGATTTTGAGACCTCTTTTTGTAAAAACTCTGATGAATAAATAAATGATAACAAAATTTTCCCAAACGTCTCTTTATGAGTCGTTTTCTATGATTATGTCTGTTCATCCATGAAGTAATACCCCAGATTAGCTTCCGCTGCTATATGTCCAAAATGGGGGTGTTACATCTGGTACAGATGAAGGAGCTGGTGACAAACCAGAGGTTCCCAATGTACCTGAATATAACTCAGATAGTGAGGAAGAGTCTTGGACTTTTAGTGACGGTGATGATGATGATGATGTTAATGAAGAGTCAGACGCACATGATGACAGTGATGAAAATGAATCAGATGATGAAGGTGATGAATTTGTTCACCCAAAATTGTCAACTTACACTCCAAATGATCAAGACGAATAAGAAAATGTGGAAGATGAAGAGAAAGCCGAAGATGATGAAGATATGTCTGATTAGAGAGTACACACACCACCTGATTATAAACTCTCTCAGAAAAGTGAAAACCAAGAGGACGATGATGTGGAAGATGGAGAAGAATATGATGATGAAGAGATGCTCTATGGAGATTTGAATCTCAACCGGGAAAGGATAGATGCTGGGATGACTGAAGCTCATGCAACCAAAGACACGGAAGACGCTAATGTGAATCTAACTGTTGTCACTCCTGTAGTCCAACAGCAAAGCTCATCTGCGTCAGATTTGGTCTCAAAGTTTATCAACCCATCTATGGATGAAGGTATTAACTCAGTTTTAAATCAAAACATTCAGTCTGCTACTCTTGTAGATGTTACAACTGCTATTGAGACACCTTCTTTCGATACAACAACTCTTCAACCATCAACTCTCAACATTCATTCACTTCAAACACCAGTGACCACAACCTCAACAACTTTTCCAACAACAACCTTGCCAGAAATTCCAAACTTTGCATCCTTATTCGGTTTTGATCAGAGAGTAACCGCATTGGAATCTGAACTGTCTATGCTCAAACAATCAAATCCATTTGCTGAAGCCATTTCTTCTATTCCTGGTATTGTTGATAAATACCTTGCTACAAAGATGAAAGAAGCAGTTGATGTGGCTGTTCAGCTCAAGTCAGACAAGCTCAGAGAAGAGGCTCAAGCTGAGAATCAAGACTTTATCAATTCACTTGACTCCAACATGACCAAAATTATCAAGCAGCAGGTCAAAGCTCAAACCTCCAAGATCATGTCAAAACTTGAGAAATATGTTACCGACACTCTGGGAGCTGAAGTGTTGGTCCGTTCAACCAATCAACCTCAGACGTCTTACGCAGTAGCCTCTTCGCTCTCAGAACTCGAATTAAAGAAGATTCTCATGGATAAAATGGAAGAAAATAAATCAATTGACAGATCTGAAGTTCAGAAGAATCTTTACAATGCGTTGGTCGAAGCATATAACACTGACAAAGACATCATTTCAACATATGGTGATGTAGTCACAATTTCAAGAGGCCACGGTGATGAAGATAAAGATGAAGAACCCTCCGCTGGATCAAACCGAGGGACAAAGAGAAGGAGATCAGGCAAGGAAACTGAGTCAACTAATGAACCAACTCATAAGGTGAGCAGGATAATAAGTTCTTCTAGAGGTGCATCCAGATCTCAACCAACTGACTTGGATGATTCTACACATCAAGAGTTCAACACTGGAGACGAAGATGTAACTCCTACAAGAGAGGCACAAGATGAACGTCAGTGGCATCCTTCAAGCTCTCCAACTCCTGATCGTGAATGGCACCTCACAAAGACTGTCTCTGACCTACCTCCTCAACCATGGATTACTCACTTGGCACAAGCTGCCGGCTCACAATCTTCATTTGATGAACTTATGGCTACTCATATCGACTTCTCTGCCTTCTTGATGAACCGGCTCAAAATTAACTATTTGACTCAAGAGTTGTTGACCGGTCCTACCTATGATCTCATGAAAGGTTCGTACAAGAGTGTAGCAGAATTGGAATATCACTTGGAAGAAGTTTTCAAAGCTACCAATGATCAATTAGACTGGAATAATCCTAAAGGAACGACATATCCTCATGATCTCAGCAAGCCCCTACCTCTGATTCCGAATGCACGAGGTCGTCTTGTTATCCCTTTCGATCATTTCATCAACAACGATCTTGAATATCTGAAATGAGGAAGCTTAAGTCACAAGTACACCACTTCCATTACAAAGACAAAGGCTGTTGATTATGGTCAAATTAAATGAATTGAAGACAGGATCCATAGAAGTATGTGGAGCATCGTACATGTTGTCTACGACAAACACGCCTACTGGGGAACATATCACTGGGGTCCAAAACGTCAGAGATTCTATGGATATGCTACCAACATGGAAACTTCAAAGGATGTATACTCAAAGCACAGGATCATTGCAGTCATCAATCTCAAGATCATGAAGTTCTATGGTTATAGTCATTTAGAAGAGATAACTGGTCGACGACAGGACGACAAGCTATACAAGCTTCGAGAAGACTTCAAGAGACTTCGACGCCAAGACATTAAAGACATGTTACTACTTCTTGTTCAAGGAAAGTTGGCCAACCTTAGTCTGGATGAACGATATGCATTGAATGTGGCCTTAAGAATGTACACACGTCGTATTGTCATTCAAGAACGCGTAGAAGATCTACAATTGGCAGTCAAAAGCTACCAAAAGAAGATCAACCTCTCAAGACTAGACTCTCAACGTTCAGATGTCAGAAAAATAACTCCCTACAATGCCTACCCTGATATCCAAGGCATTATCTATCAGGACGACATGAACAGAAATCGTCTGATGCTACTGAGATTCAGATGGAGTACTTGCCGAAGAGACGATGGACTAATCAAGAAAAGAGAAGAGCTCGAGTGATGATCAATGCCATTGACAGAAAGCTCAAAGATAGAAGGGTGATGAGAAGTTTAGAAAAGTTTGTTGGAGGAAGACCATATGGGGAAGACCTTCGGCTACTTCAAAGGACCATATGATTAATCATATGGTGTATCATCATTAAAAGATCCATCCTCATACATAATAATTTTGTGAATTTGTATATATGTAGTGTAACTTTATGGTGATAATAAGGAGTGCTCGAGTACAAAATTTTCAAGAATTTCTTAGTAAATTCAAAAAATTTCAAATTTTTGTACTCGGCACTATCTTATATACCCTCAAATATTGAGGGGAGCATTAAAATGTTCCTTTTAGTTAATGTGTAACATTTTGTCCCCGAAAGTTTAATCAATTGATATCCAAAATATCAAGGGATTAACATTTTGGATAAGGGGAGAAAATGTGATTAAATTGAATATAATTTGTATTGAAACTGATCAGATAAAATGGACTCAATGCACTCAACACTTAGCATGTACTACGATTACGGTGCACATGTTAAGGGGGAGCTTTTAGTGATGATGAAAAACTTTCAACGTGTAAATCTTTTGATATGTATATCAAACACTTTGATTGAAATTTTCAATGATTTTGGTTTTGACGGAGATGGAATACCCAAAAGACTGACCATGTACTTAAATTTATGGAGTTTTAAGGTGGTTAGGCATAGGTATTTAAATCCCATGATCCAACCAGAACCAGAGGGATCTACCCAGGGATATCCACTAGTTAGTGTAGAAGTCCTTATGTATGATTAAAAAGAAAAAAAGTGAGAATCGAGAATAATGCCAACTGAGATGGAGTTAACATTGGAACAAACCCAAAAAGGTGTTAGTTATGAAGTCTTGGTAAACATTAAAGGGGGTGAAGAATGAAAAAGAAATGTAAGGATAAAGGGTGAAAAGAAAGAATCCCTCCATACACTTAGGCAGAAACAGGGTCAATACATAAACTGT
>BQNB010086243.1:10000-28248 GCA_026074375.1 Tanacetum coccineum | reverse complement strand
AGGTTTCAGGTTTCTCTAAAGACATCCCATCTCTTAGCTATTAAGAGAATTTTTAGATACCTTAAAGGAAAACCATCTTTAGGACTTTGGTATCCTAAGGATTCTCCATTGGAATTAGTTGCTTACACTGATAGTGACTATGCTGGAGCTACACAAGATAGGAAGTCAACCACTGGAGGTTGTCAGTTTTTAGGAAATAGGCTAATCTCTTGGCAATGCAAGAAAAAAAATGTGGTTGCCACTTCTACCACTAAGGCTGAATATGTGGCTGCTGCAAATTGTTGTGGACAGGTTCTTTGGATACAAAACCAACTGCTGGACTATGGGTATAATTTCATGAATACTGTTATTTATATTGACAATACAAGTACTATCTGTATAATAGAAAATCATGTTCAACATTCTCAAACAAAACATATAGAGATTAGGCATCATTTTATAAGAGACTGCAATGCTAAAAAGTTTATTCAAATGGATAAGATTGACACTGAACATAATGTAGCAGATCTTCTTACAAAAGGATTTGATGCTGGTAGATTTTAGTACTTGGTCTCAAGTATTGGAATGCTCAATCCCTAATGCCTATATCTCTTGCTTGTTTTTGTAAAGTTTGTTAAATGTTAGTACTGTTAAGTCTTTGTGAATTAATACTGCTAGTTATATTTAAAACTGTTAGTTAAAATTGTTACTTATAGTTAGTACTGCTAGTTATTTCCATGTCTCATTGTTAATCCTGTTAGTACCAGTTAATACTGCTAAACAAGAAAAATGGTTAGATTATGTTTTTCTTAGTTTTGAGCTAACTCTTTCAGGATAAGTAATGAAGTGTGAAATTGGTTACTCAATGGTTCAATATTTGAGGGGAGGAATGTTGTTTGTTCTTCAAGTGCTGGTTTTAACACCACACAACAAATGGTCATTAGTTCACCATGTCTTATAGACATCAAGAATTGACTAGTCTAGAGCAAACGGCTACTGGTAAAGACTTCTCAAATCCGTTGATAGTTGATAGTTTACTCAAAACTATATGGTTATCAATGCACCATGTTTTTACAATGAAGCATTGGCTAGTCCAAAGCAAATGGCTATTGGTAAAGACTACTCAAATCCGTTAATGGCTGGTAGTTTGCCAAAAACTATACTTTGTGAGAATGTGAGCCAAAAGAATAGAGAGAATTAGTGAGCTTAAAAATAGAAAGAGAGATGTGTGAAAAACAGACAGAGTGAAAAGTGAGTTAAAAGAATTGAGAGATAAAATGTGAGCTTAAAACAGAAAGAGAGATTGTGTGAAGTTATTTTTGGCTAATACAAAACTTTGGAGTTTGTACTGCTTTTGGGTGGAGAAGTTAATACTGCTAGGCTTATTTTAGTACTGCTAGACCAAATTTAGTACTGCTGGATGACCGTTAGTACTGTTTGGCCCTAACAGATTTTTCATTAATTAATAGAGCCGTTGAGATATTTCCGCCAAATACCTATGATATAGGGTTTGACTAATTGGACTTTCATGATCTTTCTATATATATATGTTTGATTTAATCACGATAAACTCAATTTTTCTTTAAGTCGGTCAAACCATATCTCTAGTTTTCTCTATATAAATCTCAATTAACTTTCTCCAGCCTTCATATATTCATCCACGATCATATCCCACACGATTACTCACACTTTTATTCATGGCAAACTTGGAATTTTGTGACAAGCACAACATGGTAGCGTTTTTAGAGAAATCTACAGGAAGTGCAGGGTTTCATCAAGTCATCGATTTCCTAAATCGAAGTCACATTTGCTATGCCCTCACAAAGAAGCCAGATGTTTATATTTCTTTTATCAAACAATTTTGGAGGTCTGCTGAAGCTACTACTGATGATAATGGAGAAGTTCAGATTACTGCTACCATTGATGGTCACTCAATGTCTATCACCGAAGCATCTTTAAGACGACATCTCAAGTTGGATGATCAAGATGGTATTACTTCTATTCCCAACTCGGAGATTTTTGAGCAATTGGCACTTATGGGATATCACACTGATTCAGATAAGTTAACTTTTCAAAAGGGTGATTTTTTACCTCAATAGAGGTTTCTTATTCATAATATTCTTCATTTCCTTAGCCCAAAGAAGACTGCTTGGGAGCAGTTTAGTAGTAACGTTACCACTGCTGTTATCTGTTTAGCCACCAATAGGAAATATAATTTTTCTAGGATGATTTTTGAGCATATGGTGTCAAATATTTCTAGCCCCCATAAGTTTTTAATGTACCCTAGGTTCATTCAAATATGCTTAGATATGCAGAGGAAACAACTTCAACAACACTCAAAAACATATCCTGTACCCTCTCTTAGTATCAAAGTCTTTAACAATATGAAGAGGCCTACAAAGGGATATTCAGGCCAGGAAGTTGCTTTATTTCCTACTATGCTAGATGTTTCTGAACCTTCCACTTCACCTTCAAGAATCACATCCTCACCTTCCCACTCACCTGAACCTTCATTTGAACACTCACCTGATCATACCACTGCTGCACCAACACAACCATCACCAACACAACCATCACCAACACAACCATCACCAACACAACCATCACCTGGAGCAGAACAACATTTTCCTACACCCCATGACTCACCTCTCCATGTTGTTCACTCACATAGAAGTGATGAGGGTAGCTTGAAACTAAATGAATTGACAAATTTGGTTACCAAACTTTCTGAGAGGATTGGAGTATTGGAGGATGACTTGAGGAAGACAAAGAAAACTTACAGTTCTGCTTTCACTAAGCTCATTCTAAGGGTCAAGAAATTAGAGGCTAGAGTTAAGATTAGAAAAGCAAGGAGAAGAGCTAAGGTTGTCCTTTATGAAGATAATGAAGATGTTGAAGATGATTCTTCCAAATAGGGGAGGAAATTAACTGATGCAGAGGTTTAAGAGAAAGCAAGTACTGAAACTGAATCATTTATTCAAGAAGTGACTCCCACTGAAGTCATTCAAGATCAAGGAAGTAGTGAGAAAGGGAGTGCTGAAGTTAGTACTGCTGGTGCAACAAAAGGTACTGCTAGTGAAGTTCCAGTGGTTAGTACTGCTAAGGAAAATATTAGTACTGCTGGAGGAAGAATGTCTACTATAGAATAAGGAGTGAACAGAAAAGGACAAGAAAAGACAAAGGAAAAGCAATAATGACAGAGCCTGAGCCCAAGAAAAAGTCTAAGAATGAGCTTGAACAAGAAAGGTTGAGTTTTGCTGAAGCCATTAGACTACAAGAACAAATGGATGAAAAACAAAGGGCACAGATTACAAGGGATGAAGAAATTGATAGATAATGGGATGAAGAGGAAGGGCAAAGAGCTATGTCTAAAGCCAAGTCATCTAAGAAGATAGATTGGAATGATCCTTCAGTCATAAGGTATCATGCTCTAAAGATGAAACCAAAGACAGTTGCCCAAGAAATGTGGATATATGGTTAAATTACTTGAGATTCAGGGAAACTACAAGATTAGTGATTTCAAGGGAATGTCTTATAATGAGATTAGGCCAATTTTTGAAAAGGTTTGGGATTTTAACCAACATATTGAGCCTATGGATTTAGAGCATGGAAGTGAAAGGATGAAGTCTCCCGAAAAGATTGAAGAAGAAGATGTTGATACAGCCAAAGAGAAATGACCACAAGAAAGTTTCTAAAGAATCTGGAGCAAAAAAGAAAGAAATCTCTTCCTAGAAAAAGCACAAGAAGTGCTGTTAAGAGACAAAAGATGGAACTAAATGATGAGAAGGAAGATCTCAAAGGATATTTAGACATAGTTACAAGAGAAGATGTTGCTGAAGCTGGTTGAATCTCTATCTATAAGTATCCAATTGGTGGATTGGATGACTTACACTTTGTTCGTACAAACTTCATGTACTACAAAATCTCATCAGAGGAGATGGAAGCTCAAAGAACTACAAGATTCTAAGTAAGATGTTATATGATTTTGATAGACAAGATCTAATGAGAGTTTACCTGGATGGTCAAGAAAGGTATATAGTTCCTTTTAAAATAAGAAGGTTACTGGATTTAATTGCTGTGGGGAGGACTTACATAAACTTTTTGAACTTGATGAGGAGAGGTGAAATTGGGATGAATCAGGAATGGTATAATTTGTAAGTTGGAATTATGGATGTCATATAGAGTTCATATTCTGCTGATGCAAAATGGAATTGCCATTCATATGCTTACAGAGAAGAAGTATCCTCTAAGTCAAGAAATGCTATCAAAGATGCTAAGTAAGAGATTGGAGGTTGATCATGAAAGTACACAAGCATATGAACTACTAAAAAGTTTCATACAGTTCACAAGTGCAGAGTAGAAGAGTGTTTGAAAGAATTCATCATCAGAAAGAAAAAGAAGATTTAATCCAGAAGAAACTTAGGATTTAAGATAAATCACAGTTTAAGGGGAGGATTACTTTGGGAATAAATCTTCAATAAAGAGTTAATAATGACAAGGTTTTAACTAACAGTCACTAATGGAGTGTTAGACTGCCAGTTACAAATTAGTAATGTCAGTTTTAGTTAATACTGCTACAAGAATGGTTAATACTGACCTAATGTTCAAAGCTGCTGACCTTAGAGATAAGGTTGAATGAGTTAAATATGGAATGTTATCTTTTATATTTTAGAGATCTTGTATACGATGATAATTGTAATTAATCTTAAAAGTTCGGTCGTTATCTTGTAAAGGATCCTTGTGGTGTATAAAAAAGAGCTCCTAGGTTAAGGTTTTACATTCCGACTTAGTGATAGAGATCCATCCGTAGAGTAAGAACCGTATAGCTTCAACGGTGGTAACCCTAGTACTATATAGAGTACTCATATTTTTGATTAATATATTGAAGCACTTTGTGGTCTTTATTACATTGTTCTGTTGTTTGGTTTGTTTACATTGATTATGACTCTAGAGTTTACTTAGTCGCAGATTCCGCTTTTACACTTGAATATACAAACAAAGTCTCAACCATTGTTATTTTGGATTCATCCAAGGGTAACAAAACACTTTACAACGTAAAGAATCGATCAAGGACTTGGGATCATACAATAAAATAACTATCAGCTAATAAAACAAATTTGATTAGTCTTGACAGGAAACTGTTTGATAATGGACGCGCCAAAATCTTAATCGTGAAGCAAGGTGAGTTGTGAAACATATAATGTTTTGGTAAATTGTCAACCATAAACAGATTTGAAAGTCTTTACACAAGCCGTTTCTTATGGACTAGCTTGTTCTTATGCCTGTTTAGCATGGTGATCATGATGTCCATTTTGTTATGTGGGGTGGTTAGCCAACACCCAAACCCTTCTTTCATGTTCCAATTTCAACCATTACTCATCATTAAGCTGATTGCCTAATGAATCTTACCAATATATAGTGCAACCAATTACTTTCCTCTTCAACCTCCAATTCCTAAATCAAAGATTTGTTGCAACAATTCCTTGGGTGAGGATATTTCTTTCAACTAGCTTATAGATGATTGGTACCATCCTTAAGCTCTAGTATCCAATCTCCACTAGCTGCATACGTCATTCCCATTTGCAATCTACCATCTATTGTTGACTTGTTAAAGAAATAATTGATCGTTTTCTTCTGTTGTGGATTCCTTCATATATTTAAGTCTCCTCTAAAGAATCAACTCATTATCTTTCTGGTCGTGTTTTTTGAGTAATGATTTCATCAACCAAGTAAATATAAATGAAACAATATAATGTCTTCAATACTTATGTATACCTCATTAGATAGTTAAATGCCTGAAGTGCCATTTAACTCTGTAGGCACAAGGGTAATTCACATCTGTGATAAAACTTGTGCTAACTAGCAATAAAAGATTTTGTTCTCCATAATTTCACTATTTTATGGTACTTTCACAAAATGTAATAATCCTTTGTCATTTTATGTGTTCTTCATCACTATCCATAATTGGCTGTGGTCTTGGCCTCCCGTTTCATAGCAAGCAATTCACAATTGACCACTTTTTCCTTTTTATTTGTTCCCTGCTCTGTTATTCTTGTTCAGCAGGGTACCTTTGCTGTCTTTCTTCATTAACAACCCTCTTTCTTTAATCTCTTCTTTTCAGGGTCTTTAGAATTCTTCATTTCATCTTTTAATCAGGTCTTTCATCCTTTAGCAGATCTCCAATAGCTACAAAGTTTGATCTTTGCATTTTTTATTAATTCATATATAAACCTGTATTTCTTCAAAGGTTTTAGTCTTTAAATCAGAATGCCTTATTTCTACCCAACATGATTTCATCATAGGTCATCATTTGGTTTCTCAACTGATTTCTTGTAGGTGGTTTATTTCTGATAGCTTCAGACCTTTGTTGAGCAAGAAATTTCCTTTGAGCAGCAATGGTATCATGAAGAAATTTTGCTCTCTGAGTGTGCGTCTCCCCGTATATAAATGGATAGACAATACTTGACATCCCTGTAACCCGTATATCAGAGAAGTGAGCCAAGCTACTCCCAATATCTCAGCAAGAATTTTCCGTACTATCGACAGTCTCACTGGACACAGTAAATAAGATATCATATCAGAAATACGAGCTCAGAATATTACCTTATCAGATAGCATTAGATTCCTAATGCCCGTAGTCGTGACATAAAAACCTACTGCTTATCCTCTAATAACCTATACGACCTTCCTGAACTCTCACATCAATTGTATGTTTTTGATAAACTCCTCTTGCTAAATTTCATAGAGCCCATACTCTAATTTTTCGTACTCTTGCCCAACATCGTGTAAGAGATAGAAGACTCTTATACTCACATGTTGTAAGTCCGAACTGTTGTCAGAGTTTTGTACCAGATACAATGATGTAGCTAGAAAACTCCCTAGAGTCACGCGAGAGTCTCAGCTGCAATGTACAAAATCGCACTACCAAGAACCAAAAATTCATCACAAAATATCAGAATCTTTTATGCACATCTTCATTAATTTATACATGGATGTCGCTGAATCCTTGGCGGATCAGTAAACATGCGCTTTAATTAGAGAGGTTCACAAATCATCAGCAAGTCTCCCTCCGATCATAGATCAGTAAATGGACATTTGTGGTACTTTACGTATATATCCACTTTTAGTAAATTACCTCTTTCAAAAACATAGAGTCCTAAATTCTGATCTACTCCTTGTTGCGCTACTGATCTGTAAGGTTGCTCAACAGCAAGTAAGTTGTGACTCTCGATTCTCTGAAACCACTATATTAGACTGTGATACAATGTCGAGTTGAAGATAAGCCGAAACTGCATAAAAATGGTTACTCCATACCTCATCATTACCCCCTAGACAAACGATCCCTGTTATTAGGAGGAACCCGCTAGATAGCGTCGAATACGAGTAGCCAACAGAGAATTGACGCCTGTTGTATGCTTCCCACGCCGAATGCCTCAGATTAGTTAGCACTCCTATATTGTCTCCCTCATTGCCTGACATTCCATACTCCCTTAGACATCAGCCTACAGTACCTTCTGCTCCTCCGCAGGTCTATCAGTCCAATCCGGGTAAAACTACTCTACGCATGAACCTCCTACGCGCTCACACGAGCTGCTCTACTGTAAGTTCCTATGCAAAGATCGTGCACAAGATCTGAGATCCAGACTCTGATTTCTCTTGTTCGTACGCCTGTTCATCTTGGTACAAAACTCACTTGAACAATAGCTAACCACCATAACCTAACTGTTCATCACAACGCCCATTCCTACATAGTCACCATCTACTTGTACTCCTATATCTATCTCATGCACTTATCTCTGTTCTCTATGTCCCCTATGAAGACATTCCTCTAACTAGCCATCGCTTTTCCTCCATATACCCACCTGTCTCTCTTGTTGTGTATCATGTCCCCTCTCCGCCGACACTCTCCAAAATAACCCCCAATCAATAATAAAATAAGTACTCGTCCTCTCCATTACAAGGCCATATACCTCTCTCAACAGTAGTCTAGATACTCGTGATAACGACCGCCGCACATGACATGTACTCTGATCTCCAGATACTAAGTTGGTCAGTGTACACGCATTCACCTACATTTTGGAATGTATCGCTCGTATGACAATCTAAGAGAGTTGACTCACTCTAATCATCTATCCCATTGCTTAAAGATAGCGTGCCCCAAATCACACAGAACAAACTCTTATTCGTATCTGTCTTGTCATGTGTAAGCTACCACATCCGCCTAGACACACTCCCCTTCCCTTCACTCTCTTCAGAGAAGTTTCCTTGCCAATCTTGTCTTTAGTGTCAACTCTCCCATGTGTTTGTCTTACTATGTACATAGTTGCTCTCCAGACGACCCCACAGGCTGTCCCGAACCTGAGAACTACTACACCCGAGTAGTGTGAGAGTGATCTGGCTCTCCTCCCAGTCGATATCTAGTCCTTTTCTTTAGCTTCTTGCAGTCACCCCTGTCCGATCTAGTTGTCATATGGTGTTGCTTTCACCAATTGCCTCTCACACTTTTAGCTCACCGACGAGGCGCGTATGACATGTGCTCTGTATATCAAACAACAAATCTGTCGCTAGAGATATATACCCCCACAAACCTGTGAATTATTACCAGTACATGTAATGTATAGATACTTAGGCAATGAGTGTAGTCATTGACGTTGCACCATCCTCATTCCCGGATAGTGATTCTATCACTGGTATCGAGTACATTTATAGGTGTCACCAGAAAGATGGATGAAACCTTAGCGAAAAACGTCACCTCTCGCCGGGCCGGCAATCACAAGGCAAAACTTCGCTATAGTAAAATAGAGAAGAGCACGAAGGCTCCCCCTCAGCCAACTCCAGCAAGCCAAAGGCGACCTCTAGGTCATACTCCGAAGCGCTCCTATCACTGGACTAGCTGAATCTCCGGTCATCAGTTATATATCTGTGGGTTCCCCGTCGGGTAGCGACATTCGAAAGAGGTAGTTAAGGTTTACTTGTTGGCGTGTTGTGTCGCACCATCTGCTTGATGGTCTTTTGAGACCCAGCTCCTCATCTGTGTTTTACATATACGTATAGCGTTCTTGTAATGTGACTATCCTCATCCAAAATTCAAGTCCTCCCTCACCATAGTATAAAGTGAATAGGTCGCTCCAATCAAATTGTGTCCACCCTCAGAAAAGACCCCTGCCATATAAAACTACTTTTTTATATACCCTATCTCTCTGTCATAATAAGTACATCATAGTGTCCTGCGCGCAGAAGCAAACTGCAATAGAGGTGGTCGCGCCGAAGTGGTAAATTGGATATAAAGGGTGTCCCAAATTATGAGACAGCACAGTTCCTCCCTCCAGAAACTTGTTCAATATTCCCCTGCCACTCTTGTGCGCGAGATAAACCTCTTCTTGAATTTGTAAAAATCTAGTGGCAAATTACTCTCCAGCTGAAATACAGTGATCCACCTGTCCTTAGTTAATGTGTGCTATCCCATACAGCTCGCCCTGCATATCGTATCATGTTAATACACCCCCCCCCCCCTAATAACTCAAAAGACTCTTAATGTATTTTGAATCCAATATTATGTAGAGAGTGTCCAGTGAACTATGTTGGTACTAGATTGAATATCCAAAGATGTCATTAATTAACACGTGCAGTCGGTGCCCTAGCTGTGCCACATATATCTTTCGCCCAAGTGTGATGCTGCTCCCCCCCCCCCACGCACTTTCCCATCTGACTGTGTTGCTTTTAGAACTAACTAGTCAACCAACCCGTGATGTGGAAGTGACAACCTCTCCACATCATCATCTAATGTCATAGTGTTATAAGATGGAGAGATAGAAGAGATAGACTTTCAAGTTTGTTAAAGTCTATATAGCTACCACGTAAAAAGTTACGAAAGTGGAAAAATGATTACAGCCTGCCATGCACGGTAATCTTCTCAAACAGATCCCCGGCCCAACGGCCCAACCCATGTAAGGAAAGAGAAGACCATAACAGCGCCCTCCAGACCCCGCGGGCCCCCCAACACCCGGACAACACTTTACCCTAATGCTAGAACTCTCAGTTCCTCTGACCATGTACCCTATCTACTCATGTCCAAGCCCATTGAGCTAGCTAGGAAGTACGAGTCCGTGTGGTCTGCTGTTAGCGTGTGTTGATTCTGCATCTTAGAAACTGAGATAAATTGTTGCACAAGTAATGTAACTCGAATTCATCCTGTATTTGTAACACTCCTCGCCGCCTCCACTTTCATGTCCTCGTGTTCACGTGTTCCGCCTCTATCTCCACTCCATAACCCTATCACTCTCCTCTTCGTACTACCTCGCGTCTCCGCAAGAAAGATTTTCTAGAAGTCAAGAAATCTCATTACGCAGTACTCGATTACTGAGAAAAGATCATCCTAAAACAATAAACCTTCTCTAATTGGCTTTATGACATTGTGTGACCCACTTATTAATTAGACCCTCAGAGAAAGAAAGATGCCTCCGCATTATAACAGAGCCGTCAACCGATAAAAGGTGTTAGGTGAAAGAGAATTGCATCGCGAGCGCCTAAAGACGCGTGATCCCGTTGCATATATTCTGTGCGTTCAAAAACCTTCACATAAGAGCCAACCCAGACACCACAACAGTGATTCAAACCTTCCGTTTGTGTAACGTCTGCCTTACCCCAGACACCCATATTGCTCCGATTAAAGTTATTTCATTTATATGTTCCTATAGGCTCTTCTTCGTTAATCATACCGTCTATCTCACGTCGCATTGTACAAGAATCTTTTTTGGACGTCTCCATGTGTAACAAAGAACCACGATCTCCTGTGTCTCCTGATAGACCCCCCTGTGCCGCGCGAGTTCTACGATGAGCTACTGAGAAATGACCTTTTTTAAAAATTTAAGTTTGTAGTATCCTTGCACCACCACACCACAACACACAGGGGACCTAATCCCGACCCTCACGTGTCTAGGCTACCCCAAACAGCAATAGTGTAGCCAGGACCGCCTGAACCAAGGAAACCTCCCCTCTCCACTCCCCACTATTCCCGCTAACGAGCGTGTGTACAGCCCCTCCCCTTCCCGAACAAGTCAATCATCCCACCGATAACTAGAAATTGACAACGATCCATCACCCTAACCCCAAGAAAGTACCCACTCTCCAGTCCTAATGAGTAGCCCCTGCCCAACCCCCGACAGAACGCCATGACCTAGTTTGTATCCCGAATGCTTTACTCATACCCTGTGCGTGGGCAACGAATGAGTCCTTTTACTGTTGAAACCGAAAACAAGAGGAATCGAACAACATTAATTAATTCCCCCCACTATGTGGACCGTGAAGAATCAATAAATACCCCCCCCGAACAAGCCCTCAGCGGAATATCCCCTGCTATCCCCCAACACTAAGAGTAGGAACCCCCAACGCAAACCCCAGCCAGATCCTAAGAACGATGTTGTTCACTATATCTCAGACCTTAGACACTGTACAGTGACAAATCTGACAACTAGAAGAGATACCCCACCTCTCCCCCCCCCACCGAAGATAAAAAGCTGCTGTTAGGAGCCATAATAGTAGATCTCCTGTCCAAATAAGACCGCTCTATTTTGTCTCATAGACTAAGACCCATACTGTATGGAGCTCATTCCACTCACCACCACACCGCTTCATGCTCTTATCCCCCCCCCCCCCAAAAATAGTCCAACACTATAACTCCCTCGCTTTTCCTAAATTTATTACGGTATCAGTGTCGACGACACGCCAATATTGAACCTGTCACTGTAGAGTCAAATCACCGCCAAGGAATTGCACGTCACAAACAAGAGACTCAATGGTTTCACGTGTGTACTGTGTTGTCCTAAAGAAAGAAAAACTATTTGTGTATCTAATTCCTCCCCCCGCTCCTCCTCGCTGGTCTCGCATCCCCATAGATATGCAGCCCACCCCCAATGTGTACCATGAGAAATACCCCTGTTGAGCACCCTAGATCCACGACAGTCATGTCACCCCACAAGTTAGTATTAACAGATGTCTTCACTCCCATAGTCCCACCCCCATTCAGTACACAGCTAGTCTTATAATCAAGAGATGACGCGTTCCATTCTTGTTTCGCCGCCCGTGTCCAAACTACTCTCTTAATAGTGTGCAACCGCACTCTTGTGTCTTGGATAAGTCACTTTCTTTCTGGATGAGACAACAACCAACGCCTCGCCCCCATTGTTTGTTGAAATTCATGTATGTCTCACTAGTTACCCCCGGAAGTTATGGCACGGAAGAAGCAGAATGGAACGTTCATTACTTTGTCTGATCAGAACCTCCCTGTGCGATCTCTCCAATCATTGAGCACGAATCGATCCGACCGTGCTCTGTCAGAGAAGCGAACTCATAGAGACAACAGGCAATTCACAGTTGAGTCCCCTTGACCTCGTTTGTATCTCCAACATCTTCAGACTGGATAGAGTCTAAGCCCTAACACCAGTAGGCTATGTCCCCTTATTAGAGAATAATGTTTGTCTCGTACAACGAACTACGAGATATACACATACGCCTTCCCAATGAATCACGCCCATTCACATCTCGCCACCTTGACCTTGTGCCTGTTACATAAAGCTGTCATTGTGAACCTCACATAATCCAGAATTTGTTCTCCATGTTGATAGCCTGTATCTCTTCCAACTGAAAAATACTCTCGCGTCCTCATCTTATGATCTCTCCTGTCAACAACTAACATAGGACTGTGCCAAAAGATAGATCTGATGTATTGAACCCCATAACAGAATCGCATGATTATAAACTGCTCTACGATTCCGACACCCAACCAAGGAGTCGCATGCCGCCTATAGATTGTCCACCCCTGTGCTCTCAAACGATAACTGAAGAGTGATACCCCTCCCCTTGTATAAGAGCAATGCGCTACATCTATAACTCGACATGTAAGCATCTTCCAATTCTCCTCGCCAAATAGAATCAAGCAACCATAGAAGAAGCTAGATAAGACGTCCTATATATAGTCCCTCGTCCAAGTCGCTATTACTAGAAGGCCCCTCCCTATCATAATGCATCCCATAGTCGTGAGAACCACATGATCATACATGATATGTGTGACATCACCTCCCCCTAGGTGTGTCACGCTCCTGAGAACAGTTTCCTTGTGTGTGTATTGTCACTCCAAGTTTACACAAACCCTTCATTACACCATATACGCAACATGATGTCTCATGATCGAGCCGCGCCATCCCTCGCACTAATCCCCTCTGCCTGTTACCAAGAATGTTAATACCATGAGAGAGTCAAACGGACTTAGTGCAAACCACCCTCACCATACAATCCCCGGCTGTAGACATCCCACCTTGATATTACATGGCTTTCACTCGTCGTTGAATCTCACTAACTCGTACTATAGAACCTTTGTAATGCCCCCAAGATGCGACATGTGCAATAATCTGTCATACCCCCGATTGTACCCTCTTGACATCTTCCATAGAACTTGCTCTCATGAACCCTCACCTCCAACCGCTATCCACATCACTCACACGACCAAGACCCGATACTCAAATACCAGTCCCACCCCATCTACAGTATAGACCACCATCCATCACCCCTCCGAAAATCTATCCCTACTGTCCCCTACATAACAATAATCCCAACTCCCATGTTTCACCCCCCCCCCAACCCCACATCTCCTCACCTGTCATGTCATTGTCCACCATAGTACCCGCTCCGGTTACACCTTATAGCAGACTCCATCTACCTACCAATCTCACCATCTAAATGTGTTCAGATATAGTAGAGAACATCCACTCCCACACACACCATGCCTCATTTCACATCGGCTATACACTTCCATATGTGCAAAACCCCCTATAACTCTGTCAGAGGACCTTATGTTGTAATCACGTCATCAGACCTTACCCCACAAACGTGAGTGTTATCTGATAGACACTCCTCACAATAACTCTCACTAGATCATAAAATCCTCACTCGCTATATATGTCGATGAAATGGACGCACCCAGACCCTTAGACATACCTATACAACCACGCCCTCACACCACACAATGATCCTCTGTAAGCCCCCCACCAGACACAAGAATACCATAGCTCACTTACCCTACACAGCGCATGCTATAGTTGTTCCAGCCTTGTTATAAAAAATCATGTGTCTACTGCGTACGGACCTAGGTCTAGTGCAAATGTGCGCCTCTCCGAATGAAGACCCTTTGTTCCTTCTCTCCGTAAGATACCTCTAGATGAGACATACTGTGTCCTTTGTCTCTCTCCCCCTCGCCCTCCCATGCAACAGGCCCTCCTTGTCACAACCGCCTCCGCCGCCTGAGAGTGTGCTCGCCTACCGTCACCATAACTCAGTTGTTCTTCGCGACCACATTCTGTTCATACTCTAATTAGAATCCACCCCCACCACGATCAAAGATCTACTTGAAGCTGACCTCCTATATTGTGACTATGCTATAGGAATATAAACGTCAACATGTGTCCGCAGACCATACCCCCCTGCTTCCCCCCAGGGTATCTGTGACCCCATGTGGTAGATCTACAATCCGCCTATGTAAGAGATGCGACTTCAGAGCGAGATATCTTCTAGAAATCTACCGCCTGTACAATCTCACAACACCCTAAGTCGACAATAAGTGGAAACGCAATCCAGTCTATCTCAATCGCCACCAGCCAGAAACCTTCATCCACGAGCCCTTGTCAGAGTCCATAGCTCCTCGCCTCTAACTCATTGCCACCCCCCCCCACCGGCGCCCCCCCCCCCCCCCCCCCGCCCCTGCGGCTCCCCCCCCCCCTATTCCTCCTTTCTATATTCGCACAGCTAGATCTACCAGCCCCCAACCTCATAGATACCCGCCAGCCCCCACCACTAAGAGGATAATAACCAACAAGGCGTACTCTCGTCTAAAAAGACATGACCGACATAACCCCAATGGTGTGTATAATGATAATGATGTTGCTGGTCAAGTTCAATCAAGTGGTCATAGTGCGTTTTGCGCCTAAGTCACTGAAGGCAAGCTCTCCCCCCCCTCTTCTGTCGCTAATCTGATCCTGTTGGCACAAGTGATTCTACCACTAGGACATTCTTCCTCTGAACATGTGTACTAAAGACCCTCATCTATCACCAGCCTCTGCTTTGCCTATGTCAACCACCCACACCTACATGATGCCCTTCACTCCAGCATGTGTGTGCAAGCCGATGATTTGGATGCCTATGACTTCAAACAACCCACCCCCCTGATTGGTGTATGTAACCTCCCTAACCATGTCCCCATATCAAGAATCACTCCTCCTAATGATTGAGGCACCCTATACATTTAACTTGTGCAGATATGGCCCCTCTCCGTCACCAATCAGGCATACCCCTAGGATATGTAAGGAGATGGACTTGCTACACTCCAGAACACGGTATACACTCACACAAGTCATATCGCCATGCAAATCTTCCCCTGTGTTCCTCCCTCCTCGCTCTCTGTACTCCCTCAACTGCAAATCCTCCATACGAGAGCCCATCACGCAATTAATAACAGCATAACTTGTTCTCAGCCCACACCCACAGCTCTCCTAAAAATGTCATATCCGATGAGTCAAGAACCGAGGAGTGAAAACGGAACCCATAAATCCCTCGTCGTACTGTAGCCCCTAATATCATGATCCCCCAGATTCCCTCTCATTCATTCACTTATATAATCACAAGTTTAATACGTACACACCCACAACTACGGAATGGGATCTACTGTGCATTCCTCCAATCTACTATCTATACCTCCTGTCCTTAAGCACATATATAAAGAATCATTTCCTCCTCATGCTGCCTCAATCCCTCCATAAGGCAATGTGCTATCCTCAAAAGAGATAAAGTAAATTACTCATTCACACTCCAAAGAGATATGCAAAAAACACCTATACCCTCACCAACTAATACGTTGTGTGAATTAATAAGCTATTATTTCACTATCTTCAATCCGAGATTCTTCCCCGAGACAAAACCACAATGATATTAATGTGACCAATAGATCCCATATAAACCCCCCCCGCCCTCGGACCTTAAAACACTATTAGAAAAAAGAAAATTGCGAAATGAATTCTGAATAACACCATGTTATATTATCCCCTTTATACATATATCATATGTCTTTAACACTCCACCTATCCCCCCATTCATGCTGTCTCCACACGTCAACTGTAGAGTTCAGTGCCGACAAATAAGATCTCGTGCCACTCAACTACAACCTTATGACCCATTCCTCACCATTTATGCAAGTATCTTCACCTTCTGTTCTCATAGACAATCTTTAACCTCTTTCTTACCATTTATGTCCCACTTAGATACCCCCAATGACAATTCATGAACTGCAGAAATCTCCCTACAAAATTATGTAACTCTCACCGATATCTATTTCTTCCCCGATAAGATCACATCACACTTAATTACCCAGACTAAAACATTTATAAACATCCACCTACACACCTAACACCAGTTCATAACATAGAGTATACCCACTCTCATCGCTACTTACTGATGACATACATGCCATAAATCGCATCACCCCTCATAATCATTATTACATTTTCCTTAATTCTTAACTGAACCTACATACATATCTGAATATCTACATTAAGACCTTCCACTACAAGTGAAAATGAAATGAATACATCCCCAAACCATACACCGCCTTAACTAAATTGCCCCAATAACACTTACATAACATCTGACCCCCCTACAACCTAAAAATATATAACAAGAATCTGACAACCTACCCCATACCCCCCCCCCCCCCATACTAGATCCCCAACCACCAAAACCTACGTAAACGACTACATACATTACCCCTGATATACAATATCAATAGATCCCATCTGTAATCTCAAACAGTAACCATTACAAAATATCTATATCCTCAATCTTGTTCAAATCACAGATCCCAAAACTCCTCCTAAACTCCATCTGCTCTCAATGAATCCCTCCTCCGCATCTCTTGCACGTCACGACTAACCACCTCTGTAGTCTCAGTTTGTATATACATAACCACAACAGATACTTCACCACCATTCCCCACCCACCTACCACTACCAACAACCAAATGACTCCCTGACCAAACCGCCCCAAGCCTTCTATGAAAGAGTGCTTCAAGTCGAACACCATACTATAGTCAATTATTTGCACACGATCCTGTCCATCTCTTCTTCACCATTGTGTTGCGTGTGTGTGTTGTGTGTGTGTGTGTTTGTGTGTGTGTGATATCAGACCATTGCATGTTATACTCTCCTAACTCTTCACTATCAGAATCTCACAAGCGTAATATACCTAGAACCAACCACCACCCACTTAAAACCTCCATTTCCACCATAGCTCCTACTCTGAGCCATGTAGTAATATTCCTTGTTGCCGTCGTCAAATATCAACCTACGCACGACCTATGGTGTACCCACACAGCAATATCTCATTCACTCCTCATCCTCCACGAGCTATAATACATACTCCAACCTCTTCTCCTACATTCCCCAAGAGATCTCTTTGTAAACCTGAGAGAGTTGACTACCCTGTGTATTGTCTCCTAGTAAGTATATATGAGTATTACATCCTCTCTCATAACCATGCACCACATAACCCCCATGACCCCAGCTCACTAAAGATCACCCACCCCCCTCGCTGCCAGAGACTCTTGAGAACACTGCCGTTCCTAGACCATAGTAGTAGACTCCATAGAACAACCACCTCTCAAAAGACACGACGTGAATTATCATATGTCTCTAGCAGCGCCCTGTATCGAAAATACATAATACCGTGACCAAATCTCAGTCTTGCTTTGATGAAGTGACCGTGTATCCTGTACTATAAGCTGCTGTGTCACTGTGTGATAGACAATATCATACGAAGACTGAGGTGACATAGACTGAACTACTACCAACCGATGAGAAAGATCACCTCTAAGCATAATCCACTCAGAAGACACAATCTGAGTGCTATGATTATCCTAATGTCACGTGATCTCTCCCATACATTGGAACAGACCTACAACGGTCATACGTCCCTAGCTGATGATGAGATGATTTCGTGTTACTAGCTATACTACACCGGCTTGAGAGTGATTATTATGCACTCTCGGCCCTCGCTTCGTAGTGATACGTGTAGTCAGATACTAAACTAGATTTCACTCGGGCATTTATTAGATACACACGAGAGTGACGTCTGATTCTCTTAGAGAACCCACGAATAGCTGATAAACAGTCTAACCAGTTCTGAGCAAAACGTACTCCGTACCTACCACACCACAATGTAGTGTGTATTGA
>BQNB010086243.1:0-5000 GCA_026074375.1 Tanacetum coccineum | reverse complement strand
AGTGTGTATGATCTTTGTATCTCTTTGTATACACAGGTCTCAGCTCAGGCTAAAGAAATTAAAGCTTTGAAAGCTCAGGTCAAGAAGCTAAAGAAAAGAGTCAAACCACTTATCACACATCACAAAGCCTGGATAAAGAGTGTTGCACTAAAGACAAGATTGGCAAGGAAGACTTCTCTGAAGAAAAAAAGGGTACAAAAGGAGTATGTATCCAAACAGGGGAGGAAATCTGTCAAATCTTCCAAGGGTGAACCATCTGTGCATAAAGATGCAGCTTTTGATGATCTTGATGATGATGCAATGGACTATATGGAGACCGAGGATGATCAAGATAAAGGGAGGAAAAGATCTGTGGTGCTTGAAGAGAAGGAAAGGCAGACTAAGAGGAAGTGGGTACTGTTGTATGTACTGTCAAGCCAAATGGAAGTATTCGACAAGAGAAATAAAGTACTGCAAGCAAGATTAGAGGTACCGACAGTACAACAAGTTAGTACGATAGACAAGTAAAGGTTCTGTGATCAAATGAAAGGAAAAGTGCTACTTCGAACTGCTACAAACAACAACTTCTAACCTACTCAACATATTTGGTGTTGTGAGACCATTGCATAATTCTCAACCTATAAGTCAGAATAAACAAAAGGAAAAGGAAAAAGGAGTAGAGATTAGGAATGTTGAAGATACTAAGAGGACCAAGTCTACTTCAACAAGATCTATGTTAACATTGAAGCCTCTTCCCAAGATTGATCCAAAAGATAAAGGCAAAAAGATGATTGATGAAGAAGGTGGAGATTTGTTAACTTAATCAGTTGATATTCACTGAGCTGAAAAGAAGTTTAAAATGCTTTCTAGATGAAGTGGTGGCCAGAAAGGTTCAAAAGAATGGGAAGCTGAAGAGGAAAGAAATAGGTTTGCTGAAAAGAAGTACTAAAGGTTGCTCTTCACTAATGAGTATGATTTATACAGGCAAGATTAAATTCTTGCTGAGAGCTTCGATAAGGAGAAAGAGACAGGAAGTTTCCATTAAGAACAAAGAGCAAAATTTCTTCATGATACCATTGCTGCACAAAGGAAATTTCTTGCTCAACAAAGGTCTGAAGCTATCAGAAATAAACCACCTACAAGAAATCAGTTGAGAAACCAAATGATGACCTATTTGAAGCATGTTGGTAGTGAGATAGATTGTTGCTTGAATTCTGATTAAAGGACTAATCTCCTTTGAAGAACATACTGGTTTTATATGAAGATATTAAAAAGGAAGATCAGATAAATACTTTGTTTGATATTAGATCTGCTAAGGATGGACAAGACAGATTAAAAGAGATGAAATGAAGGAATCTAAAGACCCTGAAGAAGAGGGATTAAAGAAGAGGGTTGTTAATGAAGAAGAGAACAGCAAAGGTACCTGCTGAACATGAGAGTAAACAGAGCAGGGTTCTATTAGCAAGACAAGAAAAGTTGGTCATGGGAAGTTGCTTGCTAGGGAAAATGGCCAGACCACAGCCCAGATGAGATAGTGAGATGAACAACAGAAAATGACAAAGGATTATTACATTTGAAAGTACCAATAAATAGTGAAATTATGGAGACAAACGCCCATTTTCATTGCAGGTTGCACAAGGTTTTATCACAAGTGTGAATTACCTTGTTGTCCTACAGAGTTAATGGGCACTTCAGGGATTTAACTTATCTAATGAGAGGTACTAGCATATTTTTTATTGACATGCTTGTTTCATTTGTATTAATTTGGTGATTGATGAAGTATACTCCAAAAATCACACCAGAAGGTATTGGAGTTGATTTTTAGGAACGTAAAGATTATGACTGGAATCCTCACAGAAGAAAACGATCAGGTGATTTGGAAAATCAACATAATGGGAGTTTTGTCAGTTGGGAGATGTATGAAGCTTGTGGAGTTTGTATACTAGAGCTTAAGGATGGGACAATCATCTATATGCTAGTTGAAAGAAGGTACCCTCTCTCCAAGGAATTGTGCGCAAATCAATTGCTTGATTTAGGATGGAGGTTGTAAGAGGAACTGTATTGTGGCACTATAATTGTAAGATTATTAAGCAACTGCTTTATGAGGAGTATGTTGAGAATGGAAATGAGGAAGGGTTTTGGGTTATGCTAACCACCCACATTAACCAATGGTCATCAGTTCACCATGCTGAACAGGCATAATGAACAAGCTAGGTATAAGCAAAAGGCTTGTGGTAAAGATTACTCAAATCTGTGTTTATGGTTGACCAATATACCAAAAATTTATATGCGTTCTCAACTCACCTTGCTTCACGGTTAAGAGTTGGCTAGTCCAGGATCAATCTAGTTCCTGGGTAAAGGACTAATTCAAATTTGTTGATTATGTGTTAGTTTGTTGTCCCAATGACTTGATGATTCTTTTCCGTGTAAAGTGTTTGTTAATTGGATGAATCCAAAATTAACAATGGTTGATCTTTGTTTGTATATCAAAGTGGATGCGGAATCTGCACTTTGATTACAATAGTGGTATTTATCCAAATGAAACATACCTAAAATAGAACATATGAATAAAACACAAATTGCATTCAATATTATTAAATCAAAATATGAGTACTCTTATAGTACTAGGGTTACAACCTTGAAGCTATACGTTCTTTCTCTAAGGAGTATCTCTATCTCTTAAGCGTATATAAAACCTTAACCTAGGATCTCCTTTTATACACCACAAGGAGTCCTTTACAAGATAACTACCGAACTTTTAGGATTAATTACAATTATAATCATATACAAATCTTCCTAAAATATAAAAGATATACATTCCATATTTATCTATTTGCATCCTTATCTCTAAGTCATCAGTATTAACTTTTCTTCTAGCAATATTAACTAACTCTGACAGTACTAAGTTTGTACTGGCTAGTACTTATCATTAGTATGTTAGTTATTATTGTCAGGATTAACTCTTGATGAAGATTTTTTCCCAATATTCCATACTAAACTGTGATTTATCTTTAAATCCCTTAAGTTTCTTCTGGATTAAATCCTTATTGTTTCTGATCGATGAATTCTTTCTAAACACTCATCTACTTCTGCACTTGTGACTCTAGAATTCGTAGTGTTCATATGCTTGTGTCACCTTTCATGTTCAACCTCACATGATAAACCTCCAATCTCTTTTTCAACATCTTTGATATCATCTCTTGACTTAGAGGGTATTTCTTCTCTGTCAGCATATGTACATCTATCCCATTTTGCATCAACAGAATATGAATACCACAAAAATCACATATCCTCTAACTTATCAGATTATATTCATGTTGATTCTTCCATATTTCATCTTCTTCATCAGGCTCAAATAAAGTATGCGGATCTCCCCAAAGCATCAAATCATATCCTTCGGGTCTTGAAGCACTATAACTTTCTTTGACTAGCCTGTATAAGTCCATCACATCTTGTCTATCAAAGTCTTCAATCATCTCACTCAAAACCTTATAGTTCTTAGAACTGCCATCTTCTCTGAAGATTTGATAATACATGAAATGCTCTGTCAAAACACAAGTCTTCCAATCCACAATTGGATATTTTGTAGATAGAGATTCAACATCTTCTGCAAACTCTTCTCTTGGAACTATGTCTAAGTATCCCTTGAGATCTTCCTTCTCAGTTTCTTCTTCCATCTTTTGTCTCTTAATAGTACCTCTTGTGCTTTTTCTTGGAAGAGATTTCTTTCTTTTTGCTCCAGATTCTTTAGATACTTCTTTCATTTCCTTTTGTGTATCAACATCTTTTTCTTCAATCTTTTTAGGAGACTTCATCTTTTCACTTCCATGCTCCATAGGCTCAATATGTTGGTTAAAATCCCAAACCTTTTCAAATATTAGCCTAATCTCATTATAACACATTCCCTTGAAGTCACTAATCTTGTAGTTTCCCTGATTCTTCAAGTATTTAATCATGTTCCTCCTTGCTTGAGCAACTGTCTTTGGTTTCATCTTTAGAGCATGATACCTTATGACTGAAGGATCATTCCAATCTATCTTCTTAGTTAACTTGGCTTCAGAAATAGCTCTTTTCCTTTCCTCTTCATCCCAATGTCTAGCAATTTCTTCATCCCTTGCAATTTGTGCCCTTTGTTCTTCATTCATTTGTTCTTGCAGTCTGATGGCTTCAGTAAAACTTAATCTTTCTTGTTCAATCTCTTTCTTAGACTTCTTCTTGGGCTCAGGCTCTGTCATTATTGCTTTTCCCTTATCTTTTCTTGTCCTTTCCTCTTCACTCCTTCTTCTGTAAGTAATAGTTCTTCCAACAGTACTAATATTTTCCTCATTAGTACTAACCACTGGAACTTCACTAGCAGTACCTTTTGTTGCTCCAGCATTACTAACTTCAGAATTCCCTTTCTCACTGCTTCCTTGATCTTAAATGACTTCAGTGGGAGTCACTTCTTGAATAATAGGTTTAGTTTCAATGCTTGCTTTCGCTTAAACCTCTGCATCAGATTTCCTCCCCTGTTTGGAAGAATCATCTTCAGAAAGGACAACCCTTGCTCTTTTCCTTGATTTCCCAGTCTTGACTTGAAACTCTAACTTCTTTACCCTTAGAATGAGCTTAGTGACAGCATCACTGTAAGTTAGCTTGGTCTTCTTTAAATCATCCTCCAAAATGCCAATTCTCTCAGAGAGTTTGGTAACCAAATTCGTCAATTTAATGTGTTTCAAGCTACCCTCATCACTTCCATGTGAGTGAACAACATGAAGAGGTGAGTCATAAGGTGTAGGAATATGTTGTTCTATTTCAGGTGATGGTTGTGTTGGAGATGGGAATGATACAGCAGCAGTGGTATGATCAGGTGAGTGTTCAATTGAAGGTGCAGGTGAGTGTGAAGGTGAAGGTTCAGGTAAGGGTGAAGGTGAGGATGTAATTCTGGAAGGTGAAGTGGAAGGTTCAGAAACATTTAGCATAGTATGGAATAAAGCAACTTCTTGGCCTGAATATCCCTTTGTAGGCCTCTTCATATTGTT
>BQNB010086242.1:0-28248 GCA_026074375.1 Tanacetum coccineum | reverse complement strand
TTTTTTGGTTTTTTCATGATTATTAATATTAATTTTTTTTTTGCGATTTTATTTAAAGGGGCAATTGCATATATACTCAAAACATGCGTAACTTACATAGTGCATTGAAAACTTGTATTTTGAATATATATGCAAATAATCAAATTTTAGTAAATATATATTCAATTCCCGTTATTTAGATTTAAATGTTATGGCTTTGCCAAATACCTTATCACTAGTTTAATATGTCAAAAGTGTATATGTGAAAGATGATACATTTACATAGTGCATTGAAAACTTGTATTTTGAATATATATGCAATATTCAAATTTTAGTAAATATATATTCAATTCCCGTTATTTAGATTTAAATGTTATGGCTTTGCCAAATACCTTATCACTAGTTTAATATGTCAAAAGTGTATATGTGAAAGATGATACATCTTGCTTGCAATCTATGCAAGTCTACTTTATCAACTGCTTGGTGCCTTTGCCTCAAGCATGTAGACTAGCTAGAGGCCCCTAAAATAAGTAATTAAATAATAAAATTAGTAAAAATAAGATGTAACGAAATTAATTTTTATATTTAATAATTTATTCTGGTTAGTAATTACCGGGAATAAAACTATGGTCAAGAAGCATTTGGAAGTTTGGGCCAAAGGTCATCAAACAATGAGGACAGTAGAAATTAAGGGGGGATGATAATTGGTATTTGGTTGTATAACACTGGGGACGGGCTGTCCCGGGTGGGACTCCTTGAAATGCTTAGCCATTCTGAATTGAGCATTAGTTTCGAAATCGCAATCAGGGATATTGCAGTCAACCATTTCAACGGTTAAGAATTTTTTTTTGAACAAAACAGGTGAAGATTAATTGCAGTTAATATACAGAAATGGAAAAAACTATACGTGTTTTTATAGGTAAAATTAATCCATGTCACTGATCCGTGTGACATGGATTCAACGGTGAAGATTAATTTCTATCAACGGTGAGGTTAAACCCATCGTAATTTTGTGTTTTGGTGTTTTTCTGACAGTGTTTTTGTGTTTTCTTGACAATTAGATTTGGGACAATTTTGTTAACTAATAGAGTTTTGGGCACTAATAATTGTCAAGAAAACACAGAAACACTGTCAAAAAAACACAAAATTACGGTGGGTTTAATCTCACCGTTGAAAGAAATTAATCTTCATCGTTGAATCAATGTCACACGGATCTGTGACATGGATTAATTTTACCTATAAAAACACGTACAATTTTCCATTTCTGTATAGTTAACTGCAATTAAACTTCACCTTTTCTGTTCCAAAAAAAATCTTCACCTTTGACAATGGTTAACTGCAATATCACTGATTGCGATTTCAAAACTAATACTTAATTCAGAATGGCTAAGCACTTCAAGGAGTCCCACTCGGGACAGCCCGTCCCCAGTGTTATACAACCAATTATCATCCCCCCCCCTCTTAATTTCTACTATCCTCATTGTTTGATGAATTTTTCCTAATTTCGTTTATTGATAGTTAACATGGTTTTTGTCGCTAAATTATGTCATTTGCCAATTAAACTTCACTTGGTTCTGTTCGCAAAAAAAAAATCTTCAACCTTTGACAATGGTTAACTGCAATATCATGATTGCGATTTAAAACTAATACTCTCAATTCAGAGATGGTCTAAAGCATTCAGGAGTCATCCACTTCGAGACAGCCCGTCCCCTGTGTTATACAAACCTATTATCATCCCCCCTCTTTATTCTCTACTATCCTCATTGTTTGTTGACCTTGGCCGCCAAACCTTCCTAAATGTTCTTGACACAAGTTTTTATTTCCCCTGGTTATTTACTAATCAGAAATAAAAGTTTTAAATATAAAAATTAATTTTGTTACTTCTTTTTTTTACTAATTTTATTATTTAATTACTTATTTTTGGGGGGACTCTATGATTCATCCTCTCATGCTCCTGAAGCCAGCCATTTAGATTTGGGTTTTGTTTTGTTTTATTTAAGGGTTTTGTTTGGTTTGGTTTATAAATTTGTTTTAGGGGGTTTCATATAAGTGTAATCGAATTGATGATTAGGATGAAATGAAGTTGTTTTGCTGCTGCAATTAGTGCTTTATTTGCTTCATTGATCTTATAGATTGTGTAAGCATCTGAAAGATTGCTCTATAGTGCCATTTTAGATGCAATTAAATTTCTCATTATTCATGGTTTATCTATATATAGCTTAAACGATTCTTGGTTTGAATCTGTTGGTACTATATCCTTTGTCATGCATGACATCTAATGTTGTTTAAATGAGATTGAGTTATTTAAAAATATGAAGAGTTTATTTATAAAATAATAAAGTAAACTTGGTATACAGGAATCGAGTGTCTATACATACTTAAAATTCCTATGTTATTGTATTGTAGACCATAAGCTCCATTGGTAGCAATGTAGTAACAGAATGGTTGTGATCAGAGATATCTATGTACCTTTTTACTATAATATTTTATATCCGTTCATGTAGACTTCTTTTTAAATGCTAACATTTTTATGCTTGTCGTGTATAACTAAATGAGAGATAATAAGCATTGCCCACACTGGTCTAGGCCAAATATTTCTGCAAAAAAAATATATTTTATTCAATTGTAACCTCATGGTTGGAAAAAAGATAGGGGTTCGTTTGCATTAGATGTATGCTTAACTCTAACTGAACCATAAAAATCTTTAGACAAGTACAACGAACAACATTCACTTACAAACAAACATATATTAAGAACTAGAAGTAACAAATATAATACATACTTTGAAACAAAATTTGTGCCACTACGTAACATGATTGTTACAATCATAAACTTATTATTCTTAACTCATTTTTAACACTCCTCCACATACTATTACTACAATTTGTTTTTTATAACACATCAAATGTAGCAAAGGCCTAGATGACAGACAACCTGTTCATATTATAAATAACAAATAATAAGATTGTCTTAAAAAATACAACAGATAAACATATTATGATAACATAACAGATACACCATAAGACACGAAAAACATGAACCGGACTTTATCCAGAATTATTAAAAAAGGTAATATACTTATCTTCGTGTATGAAACATTATGAAGGTAGTCTAACTCACTTTTATCAAGACGAAAAAAGTGGCATATATCTAAGGTTGGCTTTTAGATGATGATCTATCTATATTTTTTTTATACAAATTTGGTTTTTGGTGTTGTTTTGATGGTTGAAATGGGGTTTGTTTATACACTGTTGGGGTGGTTATTGTGTGTTGTGCGTAGGGGTGTTCACGGGGCGGTTCGGGTTCGTTCAGTTGGAGAGATTTAAACTATCCGTTCGCGGGGCGGGTAATTAATTTTATCTATACCGTCGCCGAACCGTACTAGGCGGGTAAAGCGGCACATGCGGGTACCCTCGACAGTGAGCGGTTACCCGCGGTTGGGTCACGGTAACCGTTTTTGACGTTTTAATAGAGTGTAACCGTATAAAAAACTACATAGTCTAGAAACATAAAATGTTATTTCTAGGTAAAATTAAATGACGTTGAATTTAAAAGTCTTATAAAACTTAAAGTATTTTGTTACAATAATTGCATTCTAAATATTCATATATAAGTATTACAAAAAATATTACTCAGACCGCTATAGATTACGATCACATATTCAATTTTCACAATGATTTTTACAAATGTTTACTTTACGGAGCGATAAAAATCGTTATACAATAAAAGTATTGCAATAATCGGTGCTATAATACTTGTTACCAATTATTTGGAATATTAGTTAGAAATTAATCTATATATAATTTGCAACGGTTCGGTTCGGATAAACATGCGATATCATAAAAGTAAAAAATACCGAAACCGTAACATTATAAGCGGGGTTTTTTTTTTTTCTCCGGTTGTGGTTTCTTTTCAGGTTTCGGTTTTCTTCCAGTTTAGGGTTTTTTTTTCGGTTTTGGATTGAGCGGTTCGGCTCGGTTCGTCTGGTTTTCCGGTTTTGGTTGAAACACCCCTAACGTTGTTGCTACGAGAGGGTGGTTGTGAAGCATTAATTTAGTGAGAGGTGTGGATAGGATTTTGGTTATAGGATTTTGTGATCCTCGTTGCTAGTTTCCTTTACTTTGTTGATACTTAATAATAGAATTGTTTTCATTGGTTGGTGGATGTATATTGTATAAAGATGAAGTAATACGTTAGTTTGAAATTATATATGTTGTGTAAACTTTAAAAAAAAGCGTTTATAGTAAAAAAAAATTATTTTGTTCATTTGGGTTACCGGACTTATATAATAATGGGAGTTTCAACTGGCCTTGAAGAATATGACATATTTTTATATCTGAAAACAATTTCTTTTCACAACTTAGCATATCACCTTTGAATATAAATATAAAACACAAATATGAAACGCCAAGAAGGTGTAGGAAAATTTTTAGGAAAAAAAAGGTTCGTTGTCTTTTTGTTTCTCGAAAAGATAAAAGAAGAAGAATTATGAACATGTGTGTTTGGTTTTTTTCAACGCGGACCAAAGTGAAGATTTCCGCACTCCGAGTGTTGTTTGGTCAAATCTTGATGAAAGGCTTTTCAATAAAGAGATTTGTGTCTAAGGAAAGAATGACAGTAAATGAAGATGTAAGAAACCTCGGATATATAGGGGTATGGTTGGTCAAATGGAGGAAAAAAAGTTGCTCGTGGTTGAGCATGATTGTTCCCCGGCGCCGTGTTAGTCTTGGCATGGGGAGTGGGTGGGTAGTGCTTGTATGTTTTGTTTAGTGACATATTTTCTTCTTGGTGCTAGCAAGTTTAGTAATTTGCCCATATTACAGTTTTGATTTATGTTACCTAATTTCACCAAGTTAGTGTCATTTTTTTATTGGACTGTTAGTTTTTGGTTTGGAGGTGGAATGGTGAGCGTGGATGTGGAGGTGATAAATTAATTTGTCATAACCATGTTTATGTTACCTATTCACAAGATAGTGTCATTTTGACTGTGTTTGGTGGAGGTGAATTAATGTTTGGGTGTTTGTATATATATTGTGTTTGTTATGCGAGGTGGTTTTTGGTTTTTTGATTTGATTGGTTAAAAGAGATTCACACGGATTGAGTCTTTGGATGGTCAAGATTCAAATATTTGTTGATTGGTTTTCGTAATAAGTGTCGAACTACCATATTTATAGATGTGTTTGTAGAGGAAAATACTACAGTATCATGTTTCATCAAACTAGCATCCTAATTTTTTATAACATGTGACAACATGATTGATGTCGTAAATTTCTTCTATACCATTGTTGAATCCATTTGACACTAAATGTTTAATGTACAAATTGACATAACTTTTGAGGTTGCTCAACCTACATTATACGAGATAATATAATTGTGGAGTGTGGCTCCTTGTGTGCGCGTCTTAACAATTGACATAATTTTGCAAAGCGAAAATAATATATAGGACTTAAAACTTGTGAGGGTAGCTAATCCTCACTTTTTCATTAAGATTCAAAAGACATTACAAAAGAAAGAAAAATTGAAATATTGTCTTCCGGAGCATCATACGTGTCGGGCAGGTGCTTACACTTCATGTATATAACATTTTTTGATATTACAGATGTTCCACAAAGCGAAAGTTCATTTCCTTTGCGGTCTTTTAGCTTGTATGCTCCCTTTCCTAATGATTCTGTGACTTCGTACAGTCCTTCCCATTTAGGTCTAAGTTTACCTCCATCCTCGGCGTGGCTTGCATCATTGCTGAGGTAGACCATGTCCCCCGGTTTGAAGCTTGTGTCGCGGACCTTAGTGTTGTAGTATTTTTCCATTTTAGCATTGCTTTTCGCCTCTTGTATTGCTGCTTGCTCTCTTTTTCCTCTAGGAGGTCCAAATTTATTTCCAAGGTTTCGTCATTCTTTATTAAGTCTACTTCCGCAGTCCGGAGTGTTGGCATGCCTATTTCCGCTGGTATGACTGCTTCCGTGCCGTATGTTAGCTAAAACGGTGTCTCTCCATTGCTTGATTTGATCATGGTGCGGTGTGCCCATAGGACGTATGAGAGTTCTCTATCCTAATCTTGCTTCTTTATCCATCGATGTTTTGATTCTTTTCCAAACTTCTGTTTGCTCTTTCGACCAAGCCATTTGTTTGTGGATGCTTCACGGAGGTGAAACACTAGCGGATACATAGTTTTTCACACTAGTCTTTGAATGGGTTGTCACGAAACTATTTTCCATTATCCGATACAATCTCCCCTGGTAGTCCGAATATGCAGACAATGTTGTCCCATAGGAATTTCTTCACTTGATTACCCGTGATAGTCGCGACGGGCTTTGCCTCGATCCATTTGGTAAAGTAATCAATGCTTACAATCAAGAACTTGACTTTGCCTGGACCTTCCGGGAAGGGTCCGGTCTCTTGGTTCGATCCCCTTATTGCAGAAATGGCCACGGAGACGTGATGGGGGTTAAGTTCTGTTGCGGATTTCTTAGAATGGGGCGATGGACTTGGCAGTCATTGCATTCCCTTATTAGTTTCCGCGCATCTGTGTGCATTGTTGGCTAGTAATATCCTATCCGGATAGCCTTAGCGACCACAAATCTAGGACCAGAGTGCATGCTGCAAGATCCTTCGTGTATTTCTCTAAGGACGTAGTTTGCTTGAAGTGGTCCGACACACCGGAGCCATGGTCCCAAGAAAGATTTTTGTATAAAGTTCCATTGATCACGGCATACCTGGATGCCTTGCGACGTACCGCCCTTGCTTTCTTTTTGTCTTTCGGAAGGATTTCCTTTGTGAGGTACTCGCATATAGGTGTCATCCATGTGTGTCCTTCCTCTCCACTATAGCGAGGACTTCTTTCTCATTTATAGATTTTTCATTTAGTTCCTCTATAAGTACTTGCTTACTAAGATGTGCGAAGCTTGTAGATGCAATCTTGCTTAGGGCATCCGCCTTCTTGTTCTCGCTCCGCGGTACTTGCTTGATGGAAAATTCTTTGAAGCTACTTGTGAGCGTTTTTACCTTTTCCAAGTACTGGACCATACCTGACTCCTTTGCAACGTAAGAGCCATTGACCTGGTTGGCTACAAGCCGTGAGTCTACGTTTGCTTGAAGGTTTTTTACACCCATTTGTTCTGCGATCCGGAGACCGGCTATTAATGCTTCATACTCAGCTTCGTTATTGGTGGCCTCAAACCTAAACCTCATGGCATATGTGAATTCAACCCCTTCCGGGTTTGTTAGTATCAGCCCGGCTCCGGAACCATCTATACAGGATGACCCATCTGTGAACAAAGTCCAAGGTTCCGGTAGTTCTTCTGGTTCTGCCATGAGTTTATCCGGGGATTCTTCCTCCGGTCGTTCCACGATAAAATCCGCTAATATTTGTCCTTTGATCGATATCTTTGGCCTGCATTGGATGTCATATCATTCTAGCTCAAATTTCCACTTTAGCATCCTTCCGGTGATTTCTGAGTTTGACAACAGTTGCTTTATCGGCTGATCTGTGATTACAATAATTGTGCGTGCCTGGAAGTATCTTTTCAGCCGCCTGCTTGCGCTGAGCAAGGCTAACACCAGTTTTTCCGTGGGGATGTAGTTGATCTCCGGTTCTCGTAGGGCGCGGCTCACAAAGTACACTAGCATTTGCTTGCCCTCCCTTTCGGTCATTAAGACTGCACTGATAGCTTCCTTGGCCGCGGCTAAGTACATGATTAGCTCCTCCATTTCCTTTGGTGCGGTCAGCATTGGGAGATCCGCAATGAGTTTCTTCATCTGTCTGAAGGCTACTTCGGCTTCTTGAGTCCATTGGAAATCGCTCTTCTTTGTGCACTTCTTCAGGGTTTTGAAGAAAGACAGTGATTTTTCAGCTGATTTTGACAGAAATCTGTTTAAACTTGCTAGTTTCCTGTTCAGCTTTTGTACATGGCATCCCAGAGACAACAAGCTAAGGACCGCGTCTGCTTTGTCTGGACATACTTTCAGCCCGTCAGCGTTTACTTTGTAGCCCAAGAACATCCCCTCCTGCATTCCAAAGGTGCATTTTTTTGGATTTAGCTTCATGTTTATTTGCCGGAGAGTTTTGAATGTTTCTGCTATGTCTCGGATAATTTCTTCTTCCGTGTGGCTTTTTATGACCAAGTCGTCGACATATACTTCCAGGTTGCGTCCGATCTGCTTTTGGAACGCCCTGTCTACTAAGCGTTGATAGGTTGCCCCGACATTCTTTAGGCCGAACGGCATCTTTGAGTAACAGAATATCCCTTGGCTCGTGATGAATGCTGTTTTTTCTTCATCCTCCTCTGCCATTTTGATTTGGTGGTACCCTTTGTATGCGTCCAGGAAGCACTTGAAAGGGTATCCGCAGAGAGACTCTACTTTCCAATCTATCTCCGGCAGGGGATAACCATCCTTAGGACATGCTTTGTTTAGATCTTTGAAATCCACACACATTCGCCAGCTCCCATCATGTTTCTTGACCATGACCGGGTTAGATAGCCAGCTGTGATAATGGACTTCTTTCATGATTCCGGCATCTACCAATTTTTCCACTTCCTCCTGGATTGCTTTATTTCTTTCCGGCGCTTGCCCCCTTTTCTTTTGTCTGATAGGTAGGCATCCTTCTCGGACATTTAGGCGGTGCTCCGCTATGTGTCGCGGGACGCCCGTCATGTCTGCTGGCTTCCAGGCAAAAACATCCAGATTTTGTCTGAGCAAAGCACATAGTTCTTTGCGTCCTTTTTCTGTTAGGGTAGATCCTATGGCTATTGTTTGCTCAGGGTACTCAGGATGAATGGCCACTTTTATCTTCTCCTCTAACACCTGACTGGTCACGGGGTGTTGTGTGCTAGGTCCGAAGATCATTGCACATTCTATCGGGATGACTCTGCTGCTTCGTAACGTCACCGTTCCTCATTCGACTGAGATTTTTAACATTTCGTGTGCCGTGGATGGTACGGCACAGATCTTTCTTATACCCGTTCTGCCCATTATTCCATTGTGTTGGGATGGTGACCTGATAACCATGAAGTTCATCCATGCAGAAGTGGAATGCTCTTTGTCACTTATCTTTACTAGTATGGATATCTGGCCTACCGGCCAAATGGTTTCTCCACTGAATCCTATGAGTGATGTGGTAGCTGGGATCATCTGGCTTCTTATTTCTGACCGGAGCCTGACGAAGCAATGTTCGTATAGAACCTTTGAGGACGTTCCTCCGTCCACGTATATCCGGTATACGAAGTGCCCTCCTATTTCAGCTTCGATGACCATTGGTCCTTCCGTTTCATCTTCCTCTCCTAAAGATGGAAATGAGATTACTATCTCCGGAGAGAAGCTCTGGGTGACCCTTTGTTTGGCTACCCTTTCCCATGGTTGAATCATCAGGATGGCTAGGGGCTTGTCCTTTCCGGCCGTTTCCCCCTTCTTTTGTGCCTTTGGCTTGTCGTTCTATTTTAATTCTTTGATGAATTGCGACAATTTACCTGACTTGATCATCTCCTCTATCTGCTTTCTCAGCTGCATGCATTCGTCTGTGCTATGCCCCGTATCCGCGTGGAATTCACAGTACTTGTTTGGATCCCTTTTTTTCTGCAGGAGTTACCATTGGCGGTGGAGCCTTGAATTTTCTTTTTTCTAAAGCGAAAATTTCTTTCGGGGTTTTCGTAAGGAGTGAAAACCTATCTGGCTTCCGATCCGACCTTTGCTTATTTTTAAAACCCTTTTTGAAGTTTGGCTTGTTTCCTCCTTCTGGTTGTCTCCACGGCGTGGGTGCTTTTTTTCCAACTATGACTGAATGCGGCGACTTCCCCTTGCAGAAAAGACGTAGTCACCCTGTACATTTCGTCCATTGATCTCAGAATTTTCTCATATAAACGCTTGATCAACTCAGGGTGGGTTATCCCGTGCATGAATCTGGAGATCTTCATGCATTCCAGCACTCCTTCCACGTCAAGGACTTCTGCTTTGTATCTTTCCATAAAGTCCTCCGTGGATTCTCCATATCTTTGCTTGATATGGTGTATTTCCACCGGATCCTTAATGTGTTTTGTTTGCTGGAGATAATTTTCCCTGAATGTTGCTCTTAGATCTTCATAGTTGTCAATGGATTCTTTTGGGAGTTTGTCGAACCAGACCCTGGCATTTCCAGTGAGCGTTGAGTTGAACATATGGCACCACGTTGGCATTGCCCACCTCTCTGTTTTTGCAGCAAACTGGAATAGCTTTAAGTGGTCTTCCGGATCCCCGCTTCCGTCATATGTCTTGACATGGCTAGGCATCCTTGTCCTTGGGAAATCGAAATGCCGGATCCGAGGTGTGAAAGGGTTTCTTTACTCATACGTCCAAGGCTGAGAGAGATCATCTTCGTAGGTGTTTGACATGTGCCTCTTTGATTTGGATTTCCAGTGACCTCCCTCGCTGTCTTTACTCTCCGAATATCTGCTGTTTCCTCGGGGCGATGTGCCCCTGTGATGATGCTTCCTTGGTTGCACTTCGGTTCCCTTCGCTTGGGAACTCTGGTGGCGGCTGTCAGAACGTGCGGATTCGCTTTGTTCTTTTCCCCCCAACCTATTGAATACACCACCCTCCTTCCGCGGCCTGGGCCCGGGTGAAGGAGGTCTGTTTCGTCTGAGTCTTCTGAAGACACTAGCAATTGGTGATGGGCTTCGGGAGTGCTTACTTCCATGCCTCCTTCTCGGCTCTGTTCGGGCGGTTGGCGTCTTGGATTCGGAGTAATGCGACTCTTCGTGATTTCTTGGATTTCTTCTGGATTCATCACCATAGAGTAGGCGTGCCTTTACTGCGTTGAGCTTATCTTGCTGCTCTTTTTCTTTTTGCATTTTTTCAGCGATGAGCGGCAACAGTTGATGGTAGTTTTTGTCGCACAATTCTCTTAGGACCTCATCAGATGTAGGCTCCTCGAGACCTTGTGGGCCACTTCTTCCCCCGGTGTTCCGCACGGCGGACGTGGGAGTGGTTGGGGTGTGCTGTTCGCGAGTGCTTATGATGAGTATTTTAGAAAACGTAGTTTTGTTCGTGTCCCACGGATGGCGCCACTTGTTAGTACAAAATAAGTGTCGGGCTTAGAATAGGGCTCAAATCCTTCGTTAGGTCGGGCCTTCGAATGATTTGGGTATTAGATCTTGTACTAGAGCAAGAGAGGCGAGATGATTTCCTGCACAATTAAATGAAAACCATTAGCCTTACCGTGGGGACGGACCCCACGATTAGACTCCGGTGTGAAAGTAAGTAAACATGTAAAGAGAGAGAAAGTGTGTATGTAGAGTGAGAAAATCATACTGTTCATTGTGTTAGAGGGTCCCTTTTATAAGCGAGTGAAATATTAGGGTTTCCTAATATTTCGTTTGTTTCGTTAGTGGTCAGAGTGGGTCCTTTGTTGGGCAAGGTTCCGAAGTAATCGTGTGTACGGATGCGTGTGTTTTCCGCGAACGAAAGTAGCCTATAGTTAGGTCCGCGTCCGTTTTGCTATGTCTGGGCCGTTACCATTGCGGGATTGGGTTTAGTTTCGGTCCATGACTGCTAAGTTGGGCCCAGAAGCCCAAGTGGCAGTGTGACACAAGTCCGGAGGCTTGGTATACCTACTATACGTCATCAGTCTTTAGGGTAAATTACATCGTTGGTCCCCAAAGTCTACTTTGTTTGCCTGTCCGGTCTCTCGTTTTGAAAATCCGTGAAAATAGTTACGAAAGTGGCTATTTTGGTGCGCTCTTGGTCTCAAGCACTAACTGTCGTTATTTTTCTCGTTTGTTGAATTTTTTTCGTCCAAAAAGTTACTTACACTGTTGGTCCCTCACAAACTAAATTTTAAAATTCAAAATATATTTTTTATCTTTTTCCTATTACATAATCCCTCAAGTTTGAAATTGTCTTTACCAAAATGCATAATTGGTTATTGAAACCATTATTCATCTATTATTATTTTCATTTTTGCATTATCGAGTTTTCTTTTTCTTTTAATTTTATCATGAATATCATTATATAATTATACGTACTTTTGTTACAAAAGTTTGTGACATATATGCATCTACTTTTGTTGTGCCTTTTAATAACACTGATAATGTCATTTACGTACATTTAATTTTATCATGAGTACTATCAAATAGGAGAAAACACGCACAATTATATATACCTACATTTAACAACATCAACACAGTCAGTGACGGATTCAAAAATTTTAATCGTATGTAGCACACAAAAAAGTCAACGGGTCGTCATACTTCACCGAAGCTAATCACTAAACATAAAAATCACTACCATACTAAATTGGTTGTCAAGTTTATTGTAAAAATAAAAAACCGATTTCTCGTTGATATAAAAAGAAATATATATATTTATATTAATTCAGTTTTCGATTTTGATTATCAAAATCATAACCAAACTGAGAATCAAATATTTAGTTCGGTTCGGTTCGGATTTGATAAATTCGGTTCGGTTTGGGTTTTTGGTTTATTAGGGTTAGGGGTGTTGATCGGTTCGGTTATCAGGTTGTTCGGTTAATTCGGTTGGGTTAATTTTTTTTCGGGTCAACCCGAAAACCGAACCGAACCGAAAACCGAAAACCGAAAACCGAAATTATTTTTTGGGTCAACCCGAAAACCGAAATTCTTTTTGGGGTCAACCCGAAAACCGAACCGAACCGAAAACCAAAATTAAAAAATAAATAATTACATAGATATTTAGCAAAAAAAGATTATTTCAAGCATAAAATGTTACCACTCTGTAACACCCCCAAACTACGATACGCAGCGGAATACAACATTTGGGGTGCTACTTCATAATACATGCACACGAGTCCGAGTAAACGTTCAAAGATACGTTTATAAAACACAATTTCATTTATTAGAAAGATCCGAATTACATAGGTCCCAATACCATTATAGAAGTTGTTTCTAAAAGTCACAACACGACTTGATTTCTAAATCATTTGTTTAGTTTATGACACAACTTCACCGAGACACCATCCTTGATATCCGCGTTCCGTCCCATCTAAGCCATCAACAATACCTAACCTGAGATACATGCTTAAAAACGTCAACAAAACGTTGAGCGAATTCATAGAGTTTACAAATAACAGTGAGAACGCATATTTGGTTCAACAAAACATATAACATTGCTCGTAAGACAAGTTATATATAAATAATGTATTCCAGCTAATGAGCCCATGTACCGAAACTTAACACATTCATTCCCGTAGGACGAAATTATGTCCGAGAAGTATGCCGCTTCTCCTAATACTTACTACAAAATGTTCGTTTGACAGGGTGGTCACAACTGATTCAAACCCCGGACAGGGTTGTCAAGCCTAATAGATCTATCTAATGCATTAGCGTTCACCCACAACAAGGCAACTAACGGTCACACAATAAAAGACATATACTCAATAGTGAATGAAATCATATTTACCATCAAAACACATTGCGTTCTCATTTTCAAAACAAGCAAGTATCCCCCTCGCGGGTATAAAAACATTTAAAACACTTAAAAGCGAGGCTATGAACTCACCTTGATCGAAGCTGAAGATCAATTAATCGAAACAATCCATGGAAAATCAACGAACACGATCACGACCTATAAATTACGTCGCTCTATTACTATACCGAAAAGTATGGTCAACGATGCGTACATCGTATCATTAAAATCATATATATAGTTTATATATATATATATATATATATATATATATATATATATAGTTGGGGTAAAATAAAAAGATTTTTATAATAAAAAAAATAAGATGGATTGTGGAAGTGACATGTGTCACCTTGCCACATCACATTGCCTTATCACATTCACGCATCATCATTTCCTTTAAAAAAAATTTGGAAAATTAAGTTGGAAAACATTTTCCTGAATCCGTTCGAAAAAAAATTTTAGAATTTTTTTCCCAAATTTTTTTTTCCAAATTTTTTATTTCAAATTTTTTTTTCTAATTTTTTTTTCAAAACAATTTTTTTCAAAAAAATTATACCAAAAAAATATTCTAGTGCATCACAGTTATGTTTTTAGTGCATCATGTTTATAAGTTAATGCATCACAATTCACAATTATAATTTACTGCATCATAATTCATTCACCAAAAATTCTAGTGCTTCACAGTTATGTTTTTAGGGCATCATGTTTGTAAGTTAATGCATCACACTTATAATTTTTGATGCACCAAAGTTATAACTACGATGTGGTAAATATAACTATAATGCCCAAAATTTGCATGTGATGCACTAATAAAATATATTTTTTTCGAATCTTTTTTCCTTGAAAATTTTTTTTCTCCAAAAAATGTTCTAGTGCATTATAATTATAAGTTTTGGTGCATCATGGTTATAAGTTACTACATCAAAATTGATTCATCACAAGTTTAACTATGATGCAATTCTTATAATCATGATGCACCAGACATAACTACGATACGATAAACTAACTATAATGCACCAAAAGTACATGTGATGCATTAATGATATAAAAAGGTGCATTACTTGTATAAATAAAAGAATCATAGTTAACTATGATGCAATAACATATAGCTATGATGCACCTAATTTAAAATTATGATTCAGCTGCTTATAACAATGATGCACAAAACTAATAACTATGATGTTGCAAGTTAAAACATTGATTTCTCAAACAAATAACTATAATGCAGTACGTTAAAACTTTGATGCACCAACCTTATACCAGTGATGCATTATAAGTTAATGCATAATAGTTATAAGTTTTGTGCATCAACAATGATGCAATAATTTATAACATTTATGCACCATACTTATAACTGTGATGCAGTAATTTATAAACATGATGCACTAAACTTTTGAAAATATTTATAAATTCTTTTCCTAGAATTGTTTTTCTACAACTTTTTTTTCGAATATCTGTTTTTCTAGAAAAAGTTTTATACCCAACAAAATTATATATTATCTTAGTTCATTCACCAAACTTATAACTATGATGCAATTCTTATATCTATGATGCACCAAAGTTATAACTACGATGCGGCAATTATAACTATATTGCACCAAAAATTGCTTGTGATGCACTAATGAAATATTTTTATTTTTCGATTTTTTTTCGTGAAAATTTTATTTTTTTCTCTAAAAATTGTTCTAGTGCATCATAATTATAAGTTTTGGTGCATCATGGTTATGAGTTACTACATCATAATTGATTAACCAAACTTATAACTATGATGCAATTTTTATAACCATGATGCACCAAACATATAACTACGATGCGATAAATTATAACTATAATGCACAAAAAATGCATGTGATGCACTAATGATATAAAAAGGTGGATTACTTGTATAGATACAAGAATCATAGTTAACTATGATGTAGTAACAATGATTCACTAAATATATAACAATGATGTTGTAAGTTAAGATATTGATTCTACAAAAGGATAACTATGATGCAGTAAGTTAAAACTTTGATGCACCAAATTTATAACAGTGATGCATTATAAGCTAATGCATCATAGTTATAAGTCTTGTGCATCAACAATGATGCAGTAACTTATAACCTTGGTGCACCATACTTATAACCGTGATGCAGTAATTTATAAACATGATGCACTAAACTTTTGAAAATATTTATAATTTTTTTTCCCAGAATTGTTTTTTTACAACTTTTTTTTCGAATATCTGTTTTTCTAGAAAAAGTTTTATACCCAACAAAATTATATTGTATCTTAGTTCATTCACCAAACTTATAACTATGATGCAATTCTTATATCTATGATGCACCAAAGTTATAACTACGATGCGGCAATTATAACTATATTGCACCAAAAATTGCTTGTGATGCACTAATGAAATATTTTTATTTTTCGAATTTTTTTTCGTGAAAAATTTATTTTTTTTCTCTAAAAATTGTTCTAGTGCATCATAATTATAAGTTTTGGTGCATCATGGTTATGAGTTACTACATCATAATTGATTAACCAAACTTATAACTATGATGCAATTTTTATAACCATGATGCACCAAACATATAACTACGATGCGATAAATTATAACTATAATGCACAAAAAATGCATGTGATGCACTAATGATATAAAAAGGTGGATTACTTGTATAGATACAAGAATCATAGTTAACTATGATGTAGTAACAATGATTCACTAAATATATAACAATGATATTGTAAGTTAAGATATTGATTCTACAAAAGGATAACTATGATGCAGTAAGTTAAAACTTTGATGCACCAAATTTATAACAGTGATGCATTATAAGCTAATGCATCATAGTTATAAGTCTTGTGCATCAACAATGATGCAGTAACTTATAACCTTGGTGCACCATACTTATAACCGTGATGCAGTAATTTATAAACATGATGCACTGAACTTTAAAGTGTGATGCACTGCAACATTTCATATGAATGATGCAATAAATTATAACTGTGATGCATTAACATATAAACATGATGCACAAAAAAAATATAATTGTGATGCACTAGAATTTTTTTGGGTATAATTTCTTTTTCGGAAAAAAGTTTTGAAAAAAAATTTGCGAAAAAAATTTCGGAAATATTTTTTTTTTCAGAAAAAGTTTTTGAAATTTTTTTTCCAAAATTTTTTAAAAGAAGATGATGTGTCATGGTGATAAGGCAATGTGATGTGACATGGTGATGTGACAAAGTGACACATGTCACTTCCACAATCCATCTTACCCTTTTTATTATAAAAATCTTTTTATTATAACCCCACCCTATATATATGTATATGTATATATGTATATAAGTATAGATTCTAGTTAAAGTAGTATAGCTCCTTAAAATTGTTAAAGTGAAAAGTATTTTGGACCTTTGGATCTACTACTTTTAATAAGATCACATCAAGCTCATTAAATGAAAATCAAAAATATTATTAATTACATTTCTATATTAATAAGGGTATATTGGGTAATCTTTCTATTTCATCAAATGTATGTTACAAAATAAACTTCTCTAAATGTAACTCCTCCCCATAAATTGTCCTTTAACTAGATATTTATTATTAAATTATCCTTTGACTAGATATTTATTATATTAACACCATTCATCCACTATTAATATCATCTAAAACTAATCAATAGTTCCAATGGTTTCATGGTGTACGAGTTCGTAGAGTACGATTCAGTGATGTACGATTCGATGGTGTACGAGTTCGTGGTGTACGAGTCGGTGGTGTATGAGTGGATGATGTACGAGTTTGTGGTGTACGAGTTCGTAGTATACGAGTTCGTGGTGTACGAGTTCGTGATTTACGAGTTCGTGGTGTACGAGTTTGTGGTGTACGAGTCGGTGATGTACGAGTCGGTAGTTTACGATTCGTGTGTAGCGAAGCTCGATTTCACCATGGTGTACGAGTTCATAGTGTACGAGTGGGTGGTGTACAAGTAGGTGGTGTACGAGTCGTATACTCTGTATACTCTGTATCACTTTGTTTGTATTTTCTTTTTTAATGTTTGTGAATTTTGATTGGGTATCATTTATTAATGTTACCATGAGATAGGTTTTTGATAAATTAAACATGAATGAAACATAAATGACAAGAAAAAAAAGCATTAAAGAGGTTGACCATATTTAAGGTTAAGGTTAATTCTCCAAAGTACCCTTAAAATGTATTTAATTACTAACCCTTATTTACTCTTGTCTCTTTCATCCATTAATAATCTCATTTAATTCAATCAATAATCCAATGGTTTAGATCACTTCTCATTTTAACAATTTTAAGCTACTACACTACAATAACCTTCCCCTATATATATATATATATATATATATATTTTCGTAAGAATTTTAGGCAAAGTTTACACGTGATCGTACGCTAATAATTATAGAGACAAAAAATGCTTTCGTAAGTGAACTAAACCTAACTTTGTTCATATTATTATAAGCTTTATGATGTTTAATAAATGTTGTTAAAATTCTAAAGGTATTGATTTCCTAATTTAAAATTGCTTTATTAATTTACGGTTCGTTAAAGTGTGCATTAGATGAAAATAATATCTATTATGTTCATCAAATTAGCTAAATGTGAATGTTGGTAAAATAGTGAGAAAATGGTGTAGGGTAATTGTACCGATTTGTGAAATCATCACTCTTTGGTGCATCAAAATGGCTAAATGTTCATTAATCTTCATAAGAAGTTATTAAAACACATATCATTAGATAACGTCTTTGTACGAAATATTACTCTTTTGTGCATCAAAATGGCTAACTGTGCATCGGTTCTCATAAGAAGTTAATACAACACATATCCTTAGATAATCAGGCAAGATATGGATGTTTGAAGTTGAAACCATTAATTGTAAACATCAGTTCTTGCGGTATGAATAAGGTTTAATATTTGTGCAGTTCAAGGTAAGGAAACATAAATGGTGCTTAATTAACATGGCTAGATTTTTCTATGTTCTTTGGTATTTCTCACTATAATAGTTTCTATGTTTATATTTCTTATTAAAAGACTTGTAATCTGTAGGTTTCGTAAGAAGGATATTGCAGATGTTATCCGCAAGTTCTTGATCCACGATTTATTTATCCGCTACAGATAGATATCAACGTGGCATATAATAGGGGATCTTGTGGGTAAAATAAGCAGTATTTGATAAGCATGTAGGAACCTGCTTACTTCAAAGTGCTTATATGGTCGTACAAAATTAAAGTTATTTTCTCCACCATAATGCATAATTCTTAACCTAATAGCTTTTATAAGTGGATTTTGTTGAAAAATAAGCAAATTTAAACACCTTCTCCAAGTGCGTTGTTATAAGCAGTTTGGATGACATAAAACTGCTTCTGTTAAGAAAGTAAGCAGATAAACATAAAAATAAGCAATTCCAAACACCCCTGATTGTTATAATTGATTAGAGTGAGAACTACTTGTAGCCATTGATAGGAAATTATACATGTTTTGTGCATTAAAATGCCCAAATGTGCATCAGTGTTTATAGATTGTTTGTAAAAATTGTGATATGTTTGGGTAATTTCGATTTGTATGAAATAATACTCTTCTGTGCATTAAATGTATGTTAAATGTGTGATAGATTTTTAGGAAGTCAGTAAAAATGTGACGAGTTTTGGATAATCATGAGCTGTGTGAAATAACACTGGTTTGTGCACTAGAAATTGTCGAAATGTGCATTAATTTTTGTTGGAAGTTAGTAAGAGAGTGTCATGTTGGTTAATTGTGAGTTGTGTGTAAGATCACTGTTTTTTGCAAAAAAAATGGTTAAAATGTGCATTAATATTTGTAGGATGTTTGTAAAAGTACGATGTGGATGGATGATTGTGAGTTGTGCGAAATAACACTTTTTGTGCACTAAAAATAGTGCAATTGTGCATTTGATTTATGTATGTAATTAGCATAACGTGATACGTCTGGATATCGTGACTTATCTGAGATAACACTGTTTTGTGCAAAAAATGGTCGAAATGTGCATTAATTTTTGTAGAAATTTAGTAAAAGTGAAATACGTATGGATAATCGTGACCTGTGTGAAATAACACTTTTTTGTGCACTAAAAATGGTCTAAATGTGCATTAATTTTAGTAAGAAATTAGTAAAACTTAACACGTTTAGATAACCATGAGTTGTGTCGAATAACATTGTTTTGTGCATTAGAAATGGTCTAAATGTGTGTTAATTTAAGTAGGATGCTGGTAAAAGTGACCGTTATTTGCGTGCCATCGTTGAGAATAAAACTATTTTGTGCATTAAAAATTGTCTAAATATGTAGTATTTTTCATACGAAGTTAGTAAAGGTGACATGCTTAGGTAATAAGCACTCTATTGTATGAAATAACACTATTTTGTGCATTAAAATGGTCTAAATGTGCATTCGTTTTCATAGGAATCCGATGATGGTACTGCTAAGCTCTGGGATCTGCGTCAAAGGGGTGCTATCCATACATTTTCGGATAAATACCAGGTCACGGCTATCGCCTTCTCTGATACTTCAGGGACATAGATCTACGTGGTGGATTCGAATTGTTGGTCAAGGTGTGGGATAGAGGGAGAAGAAACGAGGGCACCATGACTCTTGTAAGGTCATCAGATATGATAAGGGGTATGCAACTAAGCCCTAATGGCTCTTACATTTTACATGGGATGGTTGGTACCCTTTGTTATACTGGATTGCGTCCGTTTTGCATCAAAGATAATGGCAAGGGACACCCAGCACAAACGTGGAAAACTAACAATGGTCATAGTGTATCTGCTCCTGATGTTAGCAAGGTTACTGCTGGTAGTTCCGATCGGATGGTTTATATTTAGGAGACCGCTCATAGAAACATAATCTTTAAGATTCCTGGCCACACTGGCTCAGTCAATGAGTGTGTCTTTCACCCTACTGAACCTATCATAGGATCTAGGCAGACAGTGATAGACATATATTTCTTGGGGAGATTTAAGGAAAGAATTAAAGGCAAGGACGGGTTTGATTGTCTCTTTTTTGTTGGTTATGTAATTGAATTTTCAGCATTGATGAAGAATGGTCCATTATTGTTACCGCATGTTTGTGAATTCTTTGTAGTAGTTGCCATTTATGTTATCTTTTTCTTTTAAAAAGTAAACGTCAGTTGAACCGTTTGTGGTTGAAAAATTAATCGATTAACTTGGAATCCTGTAACACATGGGTTTGTTAAGTACTTGATTCTATTTTAGAACCGATATGTTCAAACAACTTCTAGCACCCCACCTGCATGGATGCATGTATGTTCTTTAAAATCTTATTGATGCTTATTGTTCCTTTGAAAGTTTGAAGGTCATATAAAAACCTTAACTATAGTAATATAAGCCATCAACAATGTCAGTATTGGGGTTTTAACTCGTTACTTGCAGCTTTGTCATCTTACGTTGTAGTGCAATTGCGCATACTGGTATGACTTACTGTAAGTTTTACCTGCAGTTTTGTGTGACTACTCTGATCATTGCAACAGTTGGAAGTTCTTTTACTGAACTTAATTTCTAGAATTGTTTCTTTTACAAAGTTACTTTGTTTTCGATATATTATGTGAATTTCTAGTACATAATGATGAAAATATCAGCTATAATTAGAGTATGCATATATGATGTATCAAATTGCGATAAATGAGTGGTCTTGTTGATGAGAGAATTTGTCATCGATGTTAAGAAATGGTGTTACGAAGATTCATATTACATGATATATATGATACCACAAATTAACAGGAAGACGTTTACAATTTGCTAAAAGTAGAACTTTTTCATTATTAGGTGGGTGTGAAGTGAGGGACACCAACACAACGTGGAACAGAACCTGGTCAAGTGTAGCTGCTCCTGATGTTAGCAAGGTTACTGCTGGTAGTTATGATCGGATGGTTTATATTTAGGAGACCGCTCATAGAAACATAATCTTTAAGATTCCTGGCCACACTGGCTCAGTCAATGAGTGTGTCTTTCACCCTACTGAACCTATCATAGGATCTAGCATATTTAAACTAATTAAAACTAGCATATTTAAACTGAAATATTTTGTTGGTGCGCTACTGCGTTTATATGCCTCCGTTAATAACAATATTCTACTTGTATTATCTTTATTATTTTGGTCACATTGGTTTAATAGTTACTTTGTTTCCACATCCTTCTACTTCTTGTTTGAGCAATGTGAAACTTAAAATGGCAATAAAAGAAAGGAGTTTCGCTTTACAACCATATACTGGCTCTAAAATGAACCTGTCGCTATAACCGGGCCACCTGTATATCATGTTGAATCTCCTCTCCTAACGTCATGGATAGGCGATAAATGTGAGTATCATGACTTTGCTTAAAAAATATATATATAAATATATCAAAATGGATGTTGAATTAAAGAGCACAAAATTTTAGAAAATATGGTGAAATTATATCATAAAAAAAATAAATATATAAAAAGATTTTTCAATTTAAAAATAAAGACGGTTTTTTAATTAAAAAGTGACACATGTCACTCTAAAATGTGATTACCTAAAATTACTTTTATGCCCTTAATAGTTAGTTAGGATGATAGTTAATCTCATCCATTGATTTTAAATCAATGGTGTATAATCCTTCTTATCCTTCTCATGAAAAATAGTCTTTTTATTTGATCTCACCTATATATATATATATATATATATATATATATAGAGAGAGAGAGGATCAAATGAGAAGTTTTCTTAAAATAAGAAGGATAAGAAGAAACTATAACCGCATATCCGAGATGCACCGACTTAAATTAGATGCATCTCTATAATCTTAGATGCATTATAATGCATCATAATGTGTTTTATAGCATTTAATTAGATGCATATACGTATATTAGATGCATTTTATGATTTGTCTTGTTTTTTGTTCCTCTACATGTGCCAAAATCACGAAAATCAATTTGCACCATCTACACATCAAATTAACTTTCGAAACTCAAAATGGTGCATCTAAATGAATAGAAATGCATCTAATGCAAGTCGTTGCATCTCAAATATGTGGTTTTAGTCACTTCTCACCACTTCTTATTTTAATTTACTTCTCACTGGATCCCTACTATATATATATATATATATATATATATATATATATAGAGAGAGAGAGAGAGAGAGAGAGAGAGAGAGTGTGATGAGAAACCCACTTGTGCCTTAGATCCTAAAACCCCACAATACTAGGTTACGATCATTCTTTCCTATATAATATACATCGATTAATCGAAAACTTTCTATTTTAGGAAACTTTTTCTATTTTAGGAAAGTTACTATTTTCGGAAAGTTACCATTTTTAGTAAGTCTCGTTACCCAATTATATTTTTATAATAACATATAGTCATCTCGTCGAACTCTCGACAATCAATACGATCATTAATTACTTATACCGGTATTATATTCCGATTATTACAAAAGTTTCTATTTTTAGAATATACTTCGTTCATAAGAACGGCTAAGTTTAAAATATCTTACTCGTAGTAATAATAGCATTTTAATTATTTTTATAACATCCGACAAGTTTTAATGTTAACCCGTTGACTTTCAAAAAGTCAACGCTAGACTTTGTTTGACTTTGACTTTTTATATATGTTACCAAATCTGACCCGCTCCAAACGACTCGCTATACTACGTTTTCACGATTCGGACAAAGAAGAAATTTTATGTAAAACGACATTCCGGACAACTTTTTAGTTTTAACTGAGACCCGAAACTCGACAGAAAATGACCAAAATGCCCCTGCAAGTTTCTGCAGGAACTTTGACATATTTAATAAAAACACATACTTTGACATTGGGTTTTGACCCCTTATTACCTGATTTTAAATCTAGCGAGCCTCGCGGCAAAGTAAAACATCATTCTAAGCAACTTTCGTATTTCGCCGGAAGGCCGAAACGGACTCGAAAGTTCTCAAATTGTCCGTTTAAAATCTGATCAGCAAGTATGAATTACCGAAGTGCTGTTTGCAATTTATAAGTTTTTCAAAACTTGTTTTCGCCGTAACTTCTTCGTTATTAGGAGTTACGGGACGTTCAAATTACCGAAACGTACATTAGGACGAACTCTATCATATTTCAACATCAAAAATCAGTTTTTATGATTTTTTGAACCTCGAAATTCGTGCCAAACCTAATGCTCGAAATTACATTTTTAAAAACCCATTAAAACCATGTTTTTGACTTCCAACAATCATCAAAATACCATTATCTAACCTAAATAACATCACCAATATCCTTTTTAATCTAGTCTAGCGCAATACCCATCAGATTTCATCACATCTAATTATTCAAATCAATCAAATAATGAAAGTAAACATAATACAAGTATTAGAAAGTACTTACAAACACTCGGCTCAACAAAAAATCGACACAAAACATTTTTCGGCTTCCCCTTTTGTTGACCGTGGGTTCGGACGTGACCCAAAAACCAAAACCGTAGCTTCCCCAAGTAACCAACTAGCTACAATGTTTTATTTATCACCCCATAATCAATGTTTTTGAACTCATTTTGACCGAACTCGGCCCGAACTTTAACTTTCAAAATATTTAGTGCATGTCGAAAACTCTTATGGGGATATGTAGGTATCGACGAGGGGATTAATATTTTCTATATGGATCGTATTGCATGTCGGTATTTTGGCCGGAAAGTGGTGGTGTAAGGTTGGCTGGTTCGTGGAGGAGGAAAAGGAACCAAGGAGGACAAAAATTTCTAAAAGAAATATAAGGTGTCTATGTGTGGCTTTTTATAAAAAATAAGTTTAGCGATTTGACACTTTTAGTCCCTCCATCATTTTAGTCCTTCTATTTTTAGTACAAGTTAATTATTTCGTTAAGTAAACGACCTAAGGCTCGGGATTATACTTCCGTGACTAATTTTATTTCCGTCACACTTAATTTAGTTTTAAACTTTTAAATAAAATATCGACTAACGTCAGAATAAAGTTTTGACTCGGTTTCGGCTAACTCGGGGCGAGGACGATAAAAATACAAATTATCATAATGAAAATGATAACGAAACGCGTCGTAAATTTTGACGATACTTAAAACGATTAACGAACGCGCGGTCAAACGTTGACTCGCGAATCATTAACAATAAAAATTTCAAATTTCCGTTCATAATAAAATACGAAAATAATTATTTACGACAAATAGAAATTTAAATGTCGGCGTTCGTTCACCCGAATTTATAAAAATAATAACTATGACGTCGGATTCGCGATCGTCATACGCGTCGTGAAACTCAGGTTGTTACATTTCACCCACCTTAAGGGAGCGCCGTCCCGGTGCTCGTCCTTTCTTATTCGCCTTAGTTTCTCTTACGGTGTGACGGCTTCCTTACGACTGCCCCGTCTCACGTGCCTGAACGCAATAATTACACGATATAATACTTGTCTTGACTATTCCGGAGGGGGAAGTCAACAAAACAGTTGGTAATTCATATTGATAAAGATCGAAAATATAATTACAATTGCTCTTATTATAAGAGACAAAGTACGCCACGGAACATATCCGGGAAAACACAAATCACGTCGTTGTCGAACGAAAGACTTTAAACGAAAGATCAATTTGATTAAATCACGTCGTTTTGACCCGCTATATCACATTTTTATCAAAATCTAACTATTCCAACATATTTAACGTCGTTGATGTGTTTAAAAGAGTGTTAAGTCATTGGGTATGGCTTTGTATTGGCGTTTGGAGGAATTAAAATGGTGTTTGGTTGGATTTTAAAATGGATTTTACAGCAGTTTGTAACCAGCAGGTTGTGGGGTTGATAGTGAATTATATTTGGTCTTGCAGCACCTTGGAAAGCCAATTGAGATGTTGGTACATGTTTAAGGTACATGTGGTGAGTTGGATAGAATTTTAACTCTTCCGGATGAGAGAGATATCGTCGTTTTTCTAAAACTAGTCAAATCTGGTATACCGTTGGGAAAGGGGGTATAACTCTATATTTTTGTAATAACTTTTCAAAAGAAAATTTAGGTACCTGTAGAAAATTCTTAGGGCTATCACCTCTAATTGGTTTCATATCAAAAGCATTAATAAATTTCAAATTACGCTCATTTTCGTAAACTACAAAAATTGGTCAAAACTTCTTTGGGGATTGCTTTGGGATAGCAGCTTGTTAGGTATGTTTTAAAATATTTTTGGTCTATGAAGACCTGGGAAATTAGACTAAGATGCAGAGAAACCTCTTAGGTACATGTAGGAATTCGGATGGAGTCATATCGACGCCCAACGAATGAGATATCGCCGAAATGGCAAAACTAGTAAAAAATTAAGACCATAATTTGAATGAGTAATAAGTTCAAAAACTTATATAGCAACACCTAAATATATAAAAATGTAAGTTCTAGATATTGAACAAACTTATATTTGAGCGGTCGTTTCTGTTTTTGCGGACGCACAATTTAGGAGATACACTTAGTTTAATGGGGCGATAAATTTTTTTGGAAAAATAGGCGGCTTTGATAAATAGGGGTAAAATGGTAATTTCCCCTTGGTTATGAAATTTACTGGTCAGTGAGCCTTATGTTTCTAGAAATTAGACCCGAAATGCTTTTCGTAGACAAAAACCTCATACTTTTATCGTTCACGTACTAGTAAGTAGGAGGACTTCAAGATTTAGGTTTATTAGATTAAGGTTATTGTTACCTCAGAGTTTTATCTTATCACCGGCGTGGTGATTGCGTATTCTTTTAGCTATTACTTTTGATTTAGAACTCTAGGAGAGTTCATGTATATGTAGATTATGTATTAGAAACTTAGAATCATCATGATGGGATGTATCGGTCTTAGAACCGGAGATTTGTAACTTTTGGGGGATTTTGGTTGTACGTATACTACCCCCAGCATTGTTATTATTATGGTTATGAGATTATGATTATCCTTTGATTATGAGTTTTGTATGATCGTGGATGTTGATGTTCCGAGTGGCATTGTTGCTAGATTGACTTAATCACGAGAGTGAAATGATTTCGGTTGGTGGATCTTTCGCACGCGTGTGATACTTGCTTGGATTATCCATGAGTGGGTATTATTTTGAAACTTGCTGTGACCGTTGACCAAACTGTATTTAATGATGCTTTGTGAATTGATAATTTTAAAACTGTGAATTGCAATAACGAATTTGTGTGTTGAACAAATGTCGTTGCGCGAATCATATTGATTTTGTTGTACAAACTGTTTATGTGGACAATGGAAAAATGTGTTTTCAAATTTCATAAACTGACCTTGTGGTGTCACGTAAAACTTTTTCTAAAAAAATTCTTTTTAAATAAAAGAGTAAACTGCAAAATACATCCGTGTGGTTTCAACTTTCTCACATAATACATCTCTGTCAGAAACTATTGGCAGTATACATCCTTCGTTAGGCAAACGTTTGCCACAATACATCCCTGAGGACGAACGATGCAATTATTTTTCCGTTATCTTCTCACGAGGGATGTATTGTGTAAAAAAAACCACAGGGATGTATTTTGCAATTTAATTTTTTAATTTTTTTAATTTTTTTTAATTTTTTAGTTTTTTTAATTATTATTAATAATATTATTATTATGATTATTATCGGCCAATATTTTATTTTTGTATATTATTAATAATTTTTTTTTATCTGTTTGGTATGTTTTTTTCGTTTTTGTCCGTTTTTCTCCGACGTTATTATACGTTTTCGTACGTTTTCATACGCTTTCATCCGCTTTTTTATCCGTTTTTCGTTTTTGTCCGTTTTTCTCCGACGTTATTATACGTTTTCATACGATTTGTCCGCTTTTGTACGCTTTCATCCTTATTGATTATCAGTTTTTATCTGTTTTTTTACGTACGAAAACGTATAATAACGTCGGAGTAAAATGGACAGAAACGAAAAAAACGTACCAAACAGATAAAAAACAAAAAAAAATTATTAAAAATATACAAAAATAAAAAACGGACGATAATAATAATAATCATAATAATAATATTATTAATAATAATTAAAAAAATTTTAAAATAAAAAAAATAATAAAACAAAAAAAAAATTAAAAACAAAAATTTTTTTTAAAAATTAAAAAAAATATTTTCAAAATACATCCCTGTGGTTTTTTTACACAATACATCCCTCGTGAGAAGATAACGGAAAAATATTTGCATCGTTCGTCCTCATGGATGTATTGTGGCAAACGTTTGCCTAACGAAGGATGTATACTGCCAATAGTTTCGGACATGGATGTATTATGTGAGAAAGTTGAAACCACAGGGATGTATTTTGCGGTTTACTCTAAATAAAAAGGAAGGAAGATGGTTTTTTTATATTAGGATAAAATTTTAGTATTAGGATAAAAGAGGTGCTCTCAACATGAAGATTAGTTGTGTTAAAAAAAACATGAAGATAATCTACTTATGAAATCAGGCTATATTCTGGATCGTATCGATTATGCTGAACATCACCAAGAAGATGGAGAGTTAGAGAATAAAGTTTTGAAATCAGGCTGTGATATGGATGGGAACATTGCCCGCCACCATGAGCCGACTGAGCGGATTGTTTTCAAATCATATCGCAGGCCGAATGAGCGGATGGTTTTCAAACCATGCATCGCCCGCCAGAATTCAGTTGAACATCGTGGGCCGAAAGAGCGAATAGCTTAAAATCAGGTTGTGATACGGATGGCAGCAACATTGCCCCCTGCATTCAGTTGAACATCATGGGACGATTGAGCGAATGGTTTTCAAATCAGACTCTGATATGGATCGCGGCATTGCCCCCCTGCGTTCATGTTAGTACAAAATTCGTGTCGGGTTTAGCAAGGTGTTGAAGTCCTTTGTCGGGTCGGGCCTCCAAATGACTTGAGTGCTC